>JAMKQA010016260.1:0-12038 GCA_024699735.1 Posidonia australis
GATTTGGCATGATTTCAGTCACATTCATGCATGAGCATATAGAATAAGCAAGCACGCATTTTAGCAGATCATAGACAGTAGGAAGCCTAGAAAGACCGAGTTTTCTCGGGCACATGGGGATGCCTAACCCCTTCCCCATGCGTAACCAGAATCCTTACCCTTTCTCTGGCCCGCATCCATTCTTGCATTATCCATTAGGCACGGATCACACATGCATCTTTGCATCTTGTTTGCTTTCTGCCTTTTTGTGTTTTTTTGGTTTTCCTCGTCTTTCCATTAAAAGACTAGGTGGCGACTCCTTTCCTTATCCTTTTGTTTTCGCTTTGGTGTTTCCTAGTCTTGTCTCTTCCTCCGGATTCATCATTTTCGCCATGACTGTATCGGACCTCCCAGTGTGTTTCCGTACACCAGAGTAAGGTTTTGGTGAACCGCGCCCAGGGGTTCCACCGGCATGGTCACAGGAACTGGCGACTCTGCTGGGGATTTTTGCCGTGACTGTATCGGACCTCCTAGTGTGTTTCCGTACACCGGAGTAAGGTTTTGGTGAACCACACCCAGGGTTCCGCTGGCATGGTCACAAATACTAAGCACTATGGACAGTGATGACATGAAATTGTTTTAACATTCACAAGGATTATAAATGCATTGAGGATCATGTCTTAATTATCTTTGTAGTCCATCCATGGTAGCTTATGTGGATACTAACGTGAATATACACATACAAAACTTCCTTATTTAAACCGGCCAATTTTTTCAATAATATCCAAATGAAACAAGAAATAAACGTCATACTCCAACATATCAAAAGGCACATGGCTTGTTGCAACTACTAGACAAAAAAATTTTAACCTAAGGATTTCTTGAACCAAAAGTGGAATTTTAATACTTTGCTGTCAACTAGACACACACAAATAAACAAGTTTTCATCTATCTCATAGAAAAGTCACTTCTTGAAATTTAAACAAGAAGTTAAAGAATTGAAATACCTTTAGATCATCTATCTCATCATGCAAGTTTTCATCATTTGCATTCTTTGTTGATGTACTTGGAGAAGATATAAAAGACATAGAAATTATGTTCTTGTAGTGCTCAAAAATAGAATCAAGTGTGCGACAAAAATTCCTCATTTCCGTAGAACTTCCTCCATAGATCTTTTGAAAGGCATAATCCACAAACTGAATCTTCTAGCGAGGATCCAACACAACAGCAACACCAAGTATCAAGCTATTGTCTTTCCAATATTTGTCAAATTTACTCATCATTCTTGATGCCATGTTTCTTGTACAAGAGTTCAAATCTTCCATTGATGTTATCAATGTTTGTTGGATGAGAATAACTTGTTTGAAGTATAAGTTTGCTGTAGGATATTTCACTCTAGAGAAGATACATGTCATTGTATGAAACATCCCTAGAAACTTGCAAATCTTCCCCACTTTATCCCATTCATCAGGTGACCAGGCATTCTTATAATTAGAATCACTCAATTCTAAATGAAGAAATGCATGTTGAAAGAAAATAACACTTTCAAGCCTAAGATATGTCGAATTCCATCTCGTAGGAACATCTTGATGCAATCCTTTCTTTGTATTGAGTGACACTTGCGCAACACAATCTAAAAACTTTTGTTTTCTGACTTGTGAACCTTTGACATATTTAGCACTTTCGCAAACTTTGACAACACATTCCTCAATTTCCTTTAGCCCCTCATTTACTATCAAGTTCAGAATATGAGCACAACAACGAATATGAAAGAAATCACCATCAAATAGAAGAGCATCATTCAACTTCAACTGTGTTTTCAACATTTGCATAAATACATCATTTGAAGATGCATTGTCTAAAGCTATAGAGAATAACTTCTTCTCTTGTCCCCACTCACTTAAAATCTTATAAATTGTCTCAGATAATGCTATACCGGTATGTGGTGGTGGCATGAAGGAAAATGCTATTATCATTTTGTGCAATACCTAGTCTTCAGATATATAATGAGCAGTGAGAGAAAGATATCCATCAGTGGCAATAGAAGTCCACAAATCTGAAGTCAAGCATATCCTCCCACTAAATGAATGCAAAAGATTTTGAAGCTTTTTTTTCTCAACTTTATAAATATTCAGACAATCAAACCTTGCAGTGTTCCTACTAATCAATTTAATATCGTCATTAATATAAAAAAAAATTTCTCGAATTGCTTTATACTCAACAAATTGGAATGGTAAGTTATGTCTCACAATAGTCAAAACTAACAACTCATGGAAGTTTTTAGGATCAAACTTAGAAGAACGAATGGATAATGACCCTTTATTTTTTGTCAACAACATTTGACGAATATCATATGTCCTTTGACAACTTCTTTGATGTTTAAGCATATTACCAATGCCATTTTTTGTATCACTAGAACATTCATAACCACATTTCTTGCACTTGGCTTTTTTCATATTATCAGGACCTATAGGAAGCTCTTCAAATGTATTCCACAGAGAGGAAGTACGCAATCATTTGTGTTGAGGTTTACCTCTAACATTAGGATCAATTTCTTGTTCTCTAACATCAAGAAATGATCCATCTGAAAGAAGAACTTGTGCCTCGATATCATTCTCAACATTGTTCTTCAAAACATACAAAGATAACAATAACAAAATGTCAATATTTTAGGTCTGAATTGTTTAAAATTTTGTATAAAAATAGATAAAATTAATAAAACTAAGTAATTATTACATTTCCTTCTAGCTCCTTTCCCTTTCTGCGGTCATTTTGCTTTGATGGCAACTTCGGAGGTATCTTTGAACTATTAAAATACAAGAAACATCACTTAGTTTTCATCAAAATGTCAATATAGTTAAAGCTAATACAATAACTTGTGACTCATTGATGTGGATTGTGGACTCCACAAGTTGAAAAAAACCTTGGCACAACTGATGTGGATTGTAGATGTGTACAGGTTGTGACTCACTAGGTGCGCAACGTCGACACAATTGTTGATAATTTAAACATAAATTAAAAGAGAAGATGAACAAATAATTATAATGAAAATAATTTTTGCAAACAACAATCTGGACTTCTACTTAAATAACACAGGATTAGCTAATTATATTAAATTGAACAAGAACAAAGAAGTAATCAGGATCATGCAATCACAAATTGATTAAAAATAAAATGAGAGCACAACAGGGAGAGCATTGAATATAGAAAAAAATAAACTGAGCTTCTTTGCTCTTGTAATATAGAAAAAAATTGAAGAGATTACTCTTGATTGAGACCGTAAACATAATTTATCAGACAAAGCTCAGTTTAGTAGTTTCTTTGAAATGTAAGGTACTAGAGTCCAGGATATCACTCACTCAATAGTCAATACATAGCAACCACAAGTTATTTTGAGTTTGATCTTTGGTTATTAGCTCAGCTGGATGCTTGGATACATGTAAATTCGGAATTCCAAATAATGGCTTAGCAACTATTGTAAGCACTGTCAAAATTATATTAATAAAAACTTTTGTCAGGACTCATACCTGAGCCGCACTCCATTGCTGAGCCACACTCGTTGCACTTGCACAGGGCTACAGGAGGGGAGGGGTGGATGGTGAAGGGCACAACAGCAAATTGGGGGGAGGGGCGGAGGGCACAGCGGAACAGGAGGGGGACAGGTGGTGGCACTGTCAGCTACGGGCGGAGGGCACGATGGCACTGTCGACTAGGGACGAAGAGCATGGATGTCACGGACAGCATGAAGGCCACAGTAGCACGGAGGGAAGCAGCTGTGGGCACAAAGGGTCGAAGGGAAGGGGCGGAGGGCACGGTTGCACAGAAGACTGTCTCAATCTCTCAGGCACAACCGTCGGTCCGCACACAAGAGCCAAGAGGGGAGGGGCGAAGGTTGGTCCGCGCATTGGCTCACAGTGGCACGAGCTGACTGAACACGGCAGGTCGACGTCACGGTGGGTCGGCGGCACACTCTAAGACGTCACGACGGGTTGGCGATCAAGTGAGGGTAGAGGCATAGAGCCATAACCCGCAGAGCCGCTGAGGGGCGAATGAAGATTCAATGAAACCTTAAATGACTAAATCCCTTATACTTATGCAGCTATGCACTTATATAGACATATAGTTAATTAATTATATTGTACTATTGATATAATATAAGTACATAATTTATAAGTTATAATAGTGTATTATAATGTTAGTTTTAGTATATTTAGTGTATTATAGAATTACAGTATTATTATAATAATGTCATCAAGTTAAATCTATTAAATAATGATAAATAAATACTAATATAATAACCTGTATTTAACGTATACTAAACAGGTAGTCATGTACTATGTACACGATTAGTTAACATGTACTTATCGGATTTTTTACCTTAGACACGAAAACGACCTGTTTAATAATCGGGTCTAATTATTAGACACGATAAGTACACGTGACATGGTAAAGATAAACCCAAATACGGTTATATCGTGTCGTGTTTGTGTCGGACTGGTCTAAACCTGCCAATTGGTCAAGATAGAGCATTAGAGACCTGGAGGGACCTTGTAGCCGTTGGATATTCCCATGTGGAAGTGGGAGCACATCTCCATGAACTTCATGACTGGCTTGACGCAGACATAAAGGAAGAATGACACCGTGTGAGTGATCATGGATCGGCTAACCAAGTCTGCTCACTTCTTGGCCATTCAAGTGAAGCTTCTAATGCACTGTTTGGCAGAGCTGTATGTTTCCAAGGTGGTTCGGCTGCATGGTGTTCCGATGTCCATCATGTCTGACAGAGACACAAGGTTCACCTCAAGGTTTTGGAGAACTCTACAGGAGGCCTTTGGCATAGTGCTCAACTACAGTACAACATTTCATCCTCAATCAGATGGTCAGGCAAAGAGGACTATCCAGACGCTGGAGCATATGCTCAGAGCGTGTGCCCTAGACCTGCAAGGGAGTTGGGAGGACCATTTGTCATTGATTGAGTTCACCTACAATAATAGCTATCACTCGAGTATTGGGATAGCGGTGTACGAAGCTTTGTATGGTAGGCCATGCAGGTCGCTGGTTTGCTAGAGTGAGGTGGGCAAGTGTCAATTGATTGGTCCTGAGCTTGTGCAACTATATGCGGACAAGGTTGATTTGATCCGTAGTAGGCTGTTGGTTGCAAAGAGTCGGCAAAAGAGCTATATCGACAAGAGGCAGAGACCGCTGGAATTTCTAGTGGGAGACTATGTGTTTCTAAAGGTGTTACTAACCAAGGGTGTCATGAGGTTCAGGAAGCATGGGAAGTTAAGTTCTCGCTATATTTGCCCGTACCAGATTATCTAAAGGATCGATAAGGTTGCTTATCGGCTGGATTTACCACCAGAGGTGTCGTCTGTACACGACATGTTCCATGTCTCCATGTTGAGGAAGTGTCTGGTTGACACATCTCATGTGATCCCAGTTCAACTAGAAGGACTCCATGAAGATTTGTCCTTTGTGGAGGATGCCATCTAGATTGTTGAATGCAAGGAGCAGGTGCTGTGGAACAAGGTGATTTCGCTGGTCTTGGTGTGGTGGTGGCATCATCGAGCCGAGGAGGTGACATAGGCATGTGAGGTCTTGGTGCGGTGCTGCGGTATCTATATTTTTTTGCTTACTAGTGATTTCGGGGGCGAAATCTTCTTTTAAGGTGGTTAGGATGTAACACTTGTAAATTCATTTTGTGATTATTTACATTTTAATGAATTTATTTCTAGGCGGGAGTTACTGTTCCAAGGCCCATTTGTGTGATTTTGTGATTTTGGGCTTGGGAATCGTGGGTCAGCTTCTGTTTGTGTGTTTCTATGCGTGGTTGGCACTGTACATTATGGCACTATGCTTGTGGACTCGTGTGTGGGTCTGTGTTGGCCCATGTGTGCCTGTGGGTCGGTGGGTGGGATTGGTTGTTGGTCGTGTTTGGTGCTTGCAGGTGTACATTGGTCGTTGGATATTCCCGTGTTGGTCGTGTCTGTGTGGGCCCACGTGTGCTTATGTGGGGGGTTGGTTAGCAGGACACACAGGTGTGCACGTGTCCAGCTACTCTATTTCACGACTTTATAAGCCCAACGTCCGCCCAGTGCATGGACAACTCTTTCCCTCCTTCCTTTTCTTCCCTGTCACACCTTCTCTTTCCCTCCCTCTCCCTTACGACCCCAACAACCTCCTCCACCTCTTTCCTTCCACTCTCACTCCCATCTCTCTCCCTACCCACTCACTCTCTTCACTCTCGTCTCTCCCCCTCCCACTCTCTTTCCCTCCTCCCCCATTCTCCTCCTTTGTCTCCTCTGCTGGAGGTCGGCGGCGGCTTAAGGTGGCGCGTGGCAGTGCATGGAGTAGCTAAGGATGTGTGGGGAGCGACTTGGGTTACCAGAGGCCATTTTCAGATACGCACCTCACTTCGTGTTGTAGAAAGCATGAAAATGGTAGAAAAGGATAGGAATGCATGAAATCTAGGTAAATTTATATTTCTAGAATTTATTGTGAATTTATGATGATTTATGGTGGCATTTATGGCCATTAATGGCATTGTGTGGTTTTGGGTCTTTTTGACTCTTGTGGCTTCTCGAATTTGTTTCTCCTTGCATGGTGAATGGATTTTGGTTTTTTTTGTGTGGATTTGGAGAAGACTCGAGAGTCTACAATTGTGACATCTGGGCCTGATTATCCATTTCTATTAGTAAACCATGTAATTAATTGTAATCTTGCTTAAATGGTTTATTAATGGATAATCTGTTGTTTTTGGATGTGTGAGCTGGTGGTTGGCTTTCTGTGCACCTATTTGTGATTTGGGACCAATGTAAAGTCCAGTTTGAGGATGCACAGTCGCCTCGGTTTGCATGCCCGATTTTTTCTCTTTTCTTTCTTTCTTTTCTCCTTCTTGCACTCACGAGCTCACCACACACATGTGTTCTTCCCCTTCACCCTACTTAGTCCGTGCCACCACCATCCAGCGACCCTTGCCTCGTCGTCATCTCCGACACGATGGGCGGCTAGCATGGTGCGGGAGGAGGAGGGGATAAGAGAAGTAGAGGTGCGTGGAAGAGGGGAGCTGTGACGCATGGAGGAAGAGGGAGAGGAAGAATGGCGACGCGCAATCGAGGAGGTGGTGTGAGCCGCTCGTGTGTTCCACCGGCAAAGGAGGCTTCGCGGGGGCGTGAGGAGGTTCACCGGAGTGCAGGAGGGTCGTCGGAGGGTTGAGCCAGGTACACGACCCCTTTCCCTTTCTCCATTCAGCGTTTCATTAACAATGGGTTAATTGCATGAAAATTGAGATAAATGCATGAAAAATTGTGGGAAAATCATGAAATGAATGGGAATGTGATATATAGCATGAGAATATAGATATCATGTGGTTAGGATTGGTTTTTGAGGGGGAAATGAAATTTTGGGGTTGAAGGCTACAATAGCCGTTCTTGAGCCCCTTCCCCTTATGATTTTTGTATGAAATGTGTGGTGGATGGAATCACGAATGGTTTAAGGGGTTTTGAAGTAGACTCAAGGGTCTACGCCTTATGATTTTATGGAAATTTTTGATGGATGTTTGGGGGGTCCGATTGGGACTCCCACTTGGGGCGAATTCTACTGCTAGAAACAGGGGTGTGCCCTGTCTACGAGGAATTTGGTATGCCGAATTTATTCGGCATGCCGAAATCCTAGCAGATTAGGCCAGATCCCATGTTTCTGTAGACCGAAATCCTCCAGTTGACCGAAACAGGGGGTTTCGGTATACTGGAAATGTTCGGTATACGGAATAGGGAATTTCGGTATGCCGAACTAGAGATCTGGTCTACCGTTTTTGCCCTGAACCTGGTATGCTTAAATGTGGATTTAAATGAAGGATAAATGGTTTTAATGGTATGTTGAGTATGTTTTAATGATGCTCTCTCGTGTAATGACATGGAGGAATGTGGAACCCAAATAAATAGATTTGGGCATGATTTTGGGTTTTAATCCCATAAATGATTGAAAAGGATGATTTTGTTTGGTTTTGGGAATGAGACCCAATTTATGATTTTTCGCATGTTTTTCATGGCTTGAGTTGGGACCCCCAGTGGAGGGTCAAGTGTTGCAAGGAGATAGAGTCCTGCAACGAAAAGAATGAAATGGAAAATGGTTTGAAAAGAAAGTTGAAAGAGTTTTGAAATGGAGCACTAATAATGTGGTTGCCGAGCTTGAGACGGTGTAGGCTAAGCCTGGGTTTTATACTTAGTTGTTCGCGTCACCGACAGTGTAGGCTGAGACTGGGTCGTTGTACCTAGTTGTTCGGGTCACCGAGCTCGTGACGGTGTAGGCTGGGCCTAGGTTTTTGAGCCTAGTTGTTCGGGTCACCGACAGTGTAGGCTGAGCCTAGGTCGTTGTACCTAGTTGTTCGGGTCACCGATGGGACGTCAGACAGAGACGTATCCCCGTGCACATATGAGAAATGGAATTGAGGCTTGTTGGCCAGGGCGGTGACATCTCGTACGAGGAATTTCACCACGGCAGTGCGGGAAGGTAGGGGAAGAATGTCCTCACCTACTGCTTGTGCGACTGGTTAGCCCTGATCAAGGTAACAACAGTAAAGAAAGTGGAAATGAATAAAGTAAAGGGATGTGATTTGGTCAGGATCGGACTGATGAAATAGTCCTAAAATCTTGAAATGAAATGAGGATGATGTTTTTACCAGATGCCAGCCTGAATTTATGATTTGGTTTTTGAGCCCGTGAGACATTGTGTTTTTGGCTAGATCTGGTCAGAAATGTGAATTTGAAAAGTGTGATTTTGGGAAGAAATCCCAAGTATTGAAAAGATATGTTTTGGAAAATGAATTCCAATGGTTTTGAAAGAAAATTCAAAAGTGTGTTTTGAAAGAGAATGTGGTTTTGGAATGAGCTTCCAAATGTTTTTGAGAAAAGAAAGGAAACATGGCTTTTGAAAAAGCATGGATTTGGGATTGAATCCCCAAATGATTTTCCAGTAAAAGAAAAGAGGTTTTTCAAAAAGAAAACCAAGTTTTGAAAAAAAAATAAAAGAAATGAGTTTTTACGGTTTTGCCGAGATTTTGTGGTTTGTATGTTTGGGGCGCGTACTGGGTGACTTAGAGGTCACTCACACATGCTTAGTTGGTTTTCAGGTGTAGACCGCGTGTAGTCGAGTTTCGATGCAGGAGTTGGAGCTTCTAGCCCTACATTGTGATCCTGAAGGTGAGCCTTAGTTACGATTATTTAATGTTTCTGTAATTAATGTAATTATGCTTGATACTGTGTTTTGGTAGCGTGCCCGGGATCGGGGTGTTACAAAAATATATGTTTTAGTTGGATTTTATGGTGCTTGTTTTGGGGGTCCGCCTCTTGGTCTCATTTTGGGTGATTTTACGGGTGGGTGCCCTAGGTTGTTTTCTGGTTTCGTAGAAAACAATATACCAGACTTTTTCGGTATGCCATTTATCTGTCAAATTAGGTCCTCTGGTCAAAATTTGGTTGGCTGAATCTCTTCGGTTTATCGTTTTTGGCTATGAGTGTTTACCGTTGTGTCTCAGTTTGGTCGACCGAATTTATTCGGTCTATCTAACCAGGAACTTTTGGTCGACTGGTCTGATTTTTGGTCTACAGTTTTGGATGACTGCAACTATTTTGGTCGACTGATTCTGGTCGGTCTTCCGATCGAGGAAATTTTGGTATACCGAGCCCTTTTCGGTATGCCGAATTAGGGCTTAGTTGTTTTATAAAATGTGATTTTTAGGGATTTTCGGATTGGTTTGTTTTACCCATTTGAGGTGGAATCGTGAGCCATCAGTGGTGGTCATGTGAGACACCTGATGTGCCGTTTTTTCAAAGTTTTTGAATGAGTTTCCAAAGATATAAAATGATTTGAAAATGGTTTTCAAAAGAGATGTGTTGGACGATTTTGGAAAGTGGTTTTTCCTAGTTTTCTGAGTGCTGACTAAGATATCGTTGGATCATGTCGTTGGGACCAAGGAATGTGACGACATTCTTGGGTGGTCGGGCGCGTCTCCCTTGTTGAGGTCAGGGGCCGAGATACTTGAGGTTGAGGGTCGTCGGGTCTTGGAGCTTTGAGACTCCTTCACTGTCGTCTCGAGGCTAGGATTTTGGTCCGTGAGTTGAGGTATCTGGTGGCATGACAGGGAGGTATCATACTCCTGTTGTCGCTGTGAGAACTGAGGCTCGGGTGTTGTCGGGTGTGGAGGTATGACACTCCTTCTTGAGTACCATGTGAAGGGCATCATGAGAAGGCATACCCTGTGGTGGCCAGTGTGGGTGGGACACGTGCCCCGTAGTTGGTTGCATCCTGAGAGACAGGACTGCCTTCCTAGAGGGGTTGGCTTTGTGAGGGTTCTCTAGGTGAGAGAATCGTGGGACGGTGATCGCTCCTGCACAGGGTGGCTTCACCATGGCAGTGCAGTGCACCTTGGTGGCTTCTTGTGGCTAGAGTTGGTTGCCTAGTGTCGGGCTCCCCAACTCATTGTGTGTGGTTTTGGCCATTGAGGGCCTTGTTTGTGGTTTTGGGTTAGTAGAGTCTTGTTTATCTTTTTGGCCGATGTGGGCTGCGTTTGTTGTGATTTTTGGCTTATTGGGCTTGGTTGGTCAGTTTTTGTGGTTTTGGAGAAAATGGTTTGTATGACCATGCCAGTGGAACCCTACACGGCTCTGCAAAGTGCGTGGAAGCACATGAGGAGTCCTGATATGGTCACAACAAAGATGGTGAATTCGAAGAAGGAGACTAGACTCGAAAACACCAAGGAAAGACAAGAAAAGGATAAAGAAAAGGAGTCACCACCTAGTCTTTTAATGGAAAGATGAGGAAAACCAAACACAAAGGAATCAGAGTTCCCTCTGATCCTCTCCAGCGAGCTCGACTGTGGAGGTCGTTCGGGGTTGGAATCGGGGTGAGGAAGCTTTCGGAGTGTAGGGGGAGAGTAGAGGAAGGTTCGCTGATGCTCAGAGAGGGGTTGCGATGAGTGAAACGTCTGGTCGAACTTCACAGTTCACCTTCTTCTCTGGCGACGGTGAGGGCGCGTCCGACGAGCTCCTTTTGGTGGCTTCCAGAGAAAATGTTGTGGCATCCAGAGGGGTGGAGAAGCAAGAGAGGGTCTATCCTAACCAGATGGAGCACGCTAGGGCACGAATCACTCATTGGATTCGTGCCCCCACTTCCAGTGACCCAAAATCCTCCTGATTCTAGCGAAGGGAACCACCTGGCCTTATTGGAATTGACTACGGAAGATAGAGGAGGTGCTGGGGAACTAAATTGGAGAGAAATTGAGCTCTGATTAGAGCTTACCTGTGCTGGCAGTGATGGAGGTCGCCGGAGCTCACCAGAGTTGGCTTAAGCCTTGAATTCTTCTCCACTCTGAGCTTCCTCTTTGATTTGAGACTCCTCTGGTTGCTCTAGTTGGGAGAAAACTCTTTGGTTGCTCTCCTCTCAAAAATTTCAAGTTTTTTTCTCCTTTCCCCCCCTTTTTTCCCCTTGCAAATGGGAGAGTATTTATAGGCTTGCAATGGCTAGGTGGCTTGTTATGGGTTGTTATGGTTAGTAGAGGTTGTTATGTTAGAGTGGGAAGTGGTTAGGGTTGTTATGGTGGAGTGGGAAGTGGTTAGGGTTGTTATGGTGGAGTGGGTGGTAGTTAAGGTTGTTATGGTGGAGTGGGAAGTAGTTAGGGTTGTTATGGTGAAGTGGAAAGTAGTTAAGGTTGTTATGGGGGAGTGGGAAGTGGTTAGGGTTTGTTTTAGTGGTTAAAGGTTGTTATAGGTTGTTATGGTGGAGTGTGCCTAATTGCATTATTCACAACATGCATCACAGACACCTAGGAGTCAACCCATGGGTTGCGCGAGAGTACAACATTTCTCGAGTCCGTCACTCGGAGTTGTCCTGGTGCCACAACTGTTGCTCTCGCACTCAACCCCACACACAACACAACATATCCATAATTCACTTCAGCATCAGGATCAGGTTCCAACACGTAGGTCGTCACCGCACATTAGGCACACACCTCCCACTGTCGAGCCAGTGCATCTCGTCGCATTGGCTCAACAAGGACAACA
>JAMKQA010016262.1:0-10544 GCA_024699735.1 Posidonia australis
ATCTAGCATAAGCTTGCATGTTATTATCCATTACCATGTTTTCTTCGCATAATGTGTTGTCATGCTCCTATATGTTCTCATATGCTTTCATATGCCATGATTAGCACATATCCATGTTTTTTTGGCACTTGGCATGTTATCATCCATACATGAACCCATCAACATGTTCTATCCTAAATGCATGATTATATGATGTTTCTTAATCCTATGCACTCACATCATGTCTTCCATACTTAAATCATGACATCTGCATCATACTACTCAGCATACATCATCTTTGACCACTGGCAGCTCTGTGTCCGGTTTTGGATCAGCAAAAGTCTGAACCAGAACCTGGGGTGCACCAATCTGGCGCACCTTCCAAGCGCACCAGACTGGCGCACCTAACCAGAGCACCAGTCTAGCGCATGACTCTGCTGCACAGACTGGCCAGAGGGTCCTTTTTGCATGCTGTTTTCACGGTTTTCTCCAGATGTTTTTACTATGATTTCTGTTTTCAGTTATTCTCTGGTATTCCATGATTATGCCTGATCGCTTTCTTTATGGATTTATGGGGTTTTACTTTGTTTACCCGATCTGTTTGATCAGTCCCTTTGCACTCTGGTAGGCTGTGTTTTTGCACGCTTTATCCTACCCGGAAAGCTTGTGCACCAGTCCATAATCCAGAGGCTAGGATGATCATGTTTTCCCCATTTGATTGCATTTAGGGTAGTCTTGTGTGAGGCTATTGGCCCTTGAACACAAGGTTCACCAACACTTGCATTTAAATCATGTTTTAAAGCATATGCATGATTTGTTTCTTCGAGGCTTTACGAGCTCTCCCAAATGCATTTATAGAGATTTCATGTTTTCCTGAATGCATCTTTTCAAGCTTTGGCAATGCATCTTGTCCTGTTTTGATCCTTGCACCTTTCTGGCCCACCTAGGCACACTAAACAAGCACACTGCCCTGTTTTATGCATACAACATGCTTTGATTTTGTCATGCTTTCTAGACTTGTTTTCATCCGCATTTTCCCTGGTTTTTCTCCTGGATTTACTAGGAAGGCACACTTCGCATCTTTTGTTGTTTTATCGCTTTACTTGCATTTGCATTTGCATTTGCATATAGAGCGATGATGATAAATCACTCGGAATGATGTAACTTTGATTACACTTATGCAATATCTTTGCAATATACACTTGGCTCGGGATAAAAGAGTGATATTCCTGAGCATAAGACACACCCCACACATCATGCACCTATTAGCATAAGGCACCTAGCATGGCATGGCATGTCGCCCTCGGGCGTATAGCAAGAGGCTGAAAAGCCAACATTTCATTGGAGAAATCACAGAAGACCGATTTTATCGGGCGTGCGAGGGTGCCTAACACCTTCCTCGTACGTAACCGGGTTCCTTAGCCACATCTCTTTGGTTTTCGCAGACCTGTCCTTTGTTTTGTTTTGCATGATTTTTCATGTATATGGTTTTCCTCATCTTCCATAATAGACTAGATGGCGACTCCTGTATTTTGCATTTGTTTTGTTTTTCGACGTGATTTTGTCGACCGATTTCGTATTCTTTTGCGGAATCTCCTCGCCGGCATGGTTACAATCGTCGAACAAGTTGCCATGAAGAAAAGACGAGAGTTCGAAGGACTGGGATACGAGTGGAAGCCGCAGGATGGATTCTTGAGGCATCGTAAGCTCCGAAAGCTCGTTTTTCCACAGGGTTTAACTAACTTTGTTAGTGCAGGATTGCTAGATCCCAATCAGAGTCTTGTTCTTGTAGAGTCTGAATGGAATGAACCAATTAGCAGATCAGAGTGGGTATGTGTTGAAGACTACTACTTTGTGGAAAAGGTTGTGGATTGTATAATAGATTCGACATCGTCCTGTCCACCAAGGACAGTTGTGCTAGCATTGCCGCCTCTAGGGTCAGCCGATGGTCTTTCCTACAAATCCTGTTGCAGTCTTGATTTTGATAGGAGCAGTTTCAGCCACAGCTTCATCGCCATATCAGTTAGCTTTGATGCAATTACAGTCAGGTCAGTTGGAATCACTGCCTAAAGTGCGAGAAACCACCAGTGTGTACTATGTGGATTTTGCATCTGATGAAGATGAGGGAGATGCTGTAGTAGCATAAGTTGACAACATGCTTAGTGATTTGGAAGTTCTATTTCAGGAGCAGTTGGCGGCAATGGCGGAAGACATAGAGAGTGAACTCAGGCACATGAAGGGAAAAGCAGTAATGTCAAAATACATTGCAGAATAGACAATTTCACAAGGTCAGTCCACTATCATGGCCCTAGTAGAAGACAATTCACTGAACGCTAGACTAGAGGAGTTTATCTCCTATCAGTCGGGAGGCGAGTCTAGGTGGTACTATCAGCCTTGGCCGTACTTGAGCAGTGGAGTCGAAAAAAAGAAGATCCTGAGTTAGGCTCAGGATAGAATGCGGGTAGCAACACTCACATCAGTCAGTCGAAGGACAGCCACATACTTGTCATACACATTGTACATACCACTCAAGAAAACTAGAAAAATAAAAACAGTTATCCACATAATAAGGCAATGAAATAAGTGAAATAGCTAGGTTCATCTACAAGTTCGGACACATTAGAATCTGAGATTGTCAGAGGTGCATACAAAAAGACTAGAGTGACAGTAACCATTCTAAAGCATCATCAAGGGTAGAGTGTTGAGCAAATATGTACCTTTGGAGTCATGGATCCATCATTCCAGCAAGAAGTCCTTTCTGAACTCATTGCATATGGAGAGGAGGATGATGTGGAAATAGAGGAAGAAAGTCATGACACACCAAATTTCCAACCTTATGACGATGATCCAGAAGGCCCGAACTTCCATGTAGAAGAGGAAACTGAGTCTGTAAATATTGGCACCGCTAAAGATGTCAAGGAAGTGCGAATTAGTGCCATACTCACAACACAAGCCTGGGCTGAACTTGTTGAGCTTCTCCAAGAATATGCAGATATCTTCGCTTGGAGCTATGATGACATGGTTGGGATAGACATTGACATAGTGGTGCACACATTACCACTTAAGGCTAACGTTAAGCTGATCAAACAGAAATTGCGTAGATGGCGACCGCAGTGGCTATTGAAATTGAAAGAGGAAATAATTAGGCAACACAAGGTTAATTTTTTAAAGGTCATCCTCTACCTAGAGTGGTTAGCAATTGTGGTTTCGGTGCCTAAGAAAGATGGTCGAGTTTGATTGTGCATTGATTACAGAGACCTAAACAAAGCAAGCCCAAAGGATGATTTTCCACTCCCATACATTGATGTATTGGTGGATAATACTGTAGGACACAAAATGTTGTCATTCATGGATGGATTCTCAGGTTATAATCAAATTAGAATGACGGAAGAGGATATGGAGAAAATATCCTTTATCAGCCCATGGGTAGTATGCTGTTACAGTGTCATGCCATTTGGGCTCAAGAATGCCGGGGCCACATATCAAAGGGCGATGACAACATTGTTCCATGATCTCATGCACCAGGACATTGAGGTCTATGTGGATGATATGATAGCCAAGTCAAAGGAGCCTGAAGAACACATTGCTTTTTTAAGGAAGTTGTTCAACCACTTGTGAAAATATAAGCTGCAGCTTAACCCCAACAAGTGTGTCATCAGGCAAGCTACTGGGATATATTATCTGCCAAAGAGGAATTAAGGTAGATCCGAACAAGGCTAAAGCTATCATCGAGATGGCTCCTCCTACAACAGAAAAGGAAGTCCGATGGTTGCTGAGGCAGTTGCAGTATATCAGCCGGTTCATTGCCCAATTGACACCAATTTGTGAGCCGATCTTCAAGCTCTTGAGGAAGAACACACAAATCCACTGGAGTGAAGAGTGCCAGGTAGCTTTTGACAAAATCAAGAAGCTTTTGGTTAGGCCACCATTCTTAGTTCCTCCGACACTAGGGTGTCCTCTATTGCTTTATTTGTCAGTAACACAATATTCAATGGGCACAGTCTTAGGTCAGCATGATGAAACAAGCCGCAAGGAGAGGGACATTTGTTATTGGAGTGAAAAGATCAATGATTGTGAGGTTAAGTACACCGCAATAAAAAAAGTTTACTTATCCCTCATTTGGGAGTCACAACACTCGAGGCATTACATGATGGCATATCCGATTCTATTACTATGCCAACATGATCCTAAGAAATACCTGTTCCAGAAGCCCACACTGGTGGGTAGATGCGTTAATAGGCAGGTGCTCTTATCTCTGTTTGATATCACTTTTGTCACTCAAAAATCTATTAAGGGACAGGCCAAGCAGATCATTTAGCAGATTTACATTTGCCAGAGTATCAGCCACTACAAACTCAGTTCCTTGATGAGGATATATTGTTTGCCATGGAGGAAGATGAGTCAGAAGGACCCTATGACAATTGGGCCTGATTTCCATTTTAATTGAAAACCATGCAATTAATTGTAATATTGTATAAATGGTTAATTAATGGATAATCTGTTGTTTCTTGGATGTGTGAGCTTGTGGTTGGCTTTCTGTGCACCTACATGTGATTTGGGACCAATGTGGAGTCCAATTTGAAGATGCACAGCCGCCTCAATTTGCATGCCCGTTCTTTCCTCTTTTCTTTCTTTCTTTTTCTCCTTCTCTCACTCATGAGCTCTCCTCATCCTCGTCTTCTTCCCCTTCATCCTCCACTAACCCATGCCACCAACGACGCTAGCCCGTGCCTTCTCGTCTTCTTCGACATGATGGGTGGCCAGTGTGACGCGGGAGGAGGAGGAGATAAGAGAGGCAGAGGCGAGTGGAGGAGGTAGGCTGCGACGCGAGAAGGAAGAAGGAGAGGAAGAACGACACATGCAGAGGAGGTGGTGGCAGTCAGTGTGGACCACTAGAGGAAGAAGCTTCGTCGGGGCTACGTCGGAGTGAGGGAGGCTCGCCGGTATGCGGGGAGGCTCACCGGAGAGGTACACGACCCCTCCTTTCCCATTGTTCTGCATTATCTTGAAAATGAGTTAAATGCATAAAAATGATAAATAATGCATGTAAAATCGTAGAAAAATAGTGGAATTGATGAGAATGAGTTCTAATGCATGAAAACCTAGATATCATGCGGTTAGGATTGAAATTTGTAGATATATGCTAGATTTTGGGATGAAAGCTACAATAGTCATTTTTGAGCTTCATCCCTTGTGATTTTCGTGTGGATTGTGTGGTTGATGAAATCATGAATGGTTTGAGGGGTTTTGAAGTAGACTCAAGGGTCTACACCCCATAATTTACTGGTATTTTGTGATGTGTGTATGGGAGGTCCGATCGAGGCTCCCACTTCTGCCAATTTCGTCGACTGAAATATGGGAATGCCGTGGTTGCGGGAAATTCGGTATGCCGAAATCCTAACAGATTAAGCCAGGATACCTAGTTTTGGTAGGATGAAATCATCCTATCGACCGAATCAGGGACTTTCAGTATACCGAAAATGTTCGGTGTACCGAATCAGGGATTTTTGGTATACCAGACCTTGTTTTGGTTTGCCGATTTTGCCCGAGCCCTGATCTATAAAATATGGATATAAAATCATGGATAAATGGTTTTAAAGGTATGTAAAGCATGTGTTAATGATGTTTTCTCCATGTAAATGATATGGAGGAATATAGAACCCAAATAAGTGGATTTGGGCATGGTCTAGGTTTTAGACCGTATAAATGAGTAAATGTTTGATTGTGTGTGGTTTTGGGCGTGAGACCCAATTGTGATTTTAAAACACATAGTTTTTCATGAATTCAGTTGGAACCCAGTAGAGGGTCAAGTGTTGCATGGAAATAGACTCCTACAACAAAAAAGGAATGGAAATGGAAATGGTTTTGAAAAGGAAAACTTAAAGAGTTTTGAAATGAAATACTAATAATGTGTTTGGGAACCACGGGGGTTGGTGTCGACAACGTGGTGGGAGTATGAGGCTCTAATGAAACTAGTTGCCAGACATGACTGTGGTTACAAGCTTGAGACGGTGTAGGCTGAGCCTGGGTCATTGTACCTAGTTGTTCGGGTCACGGAGCTCGTGATGGTGTAGGTTGAGCCTAGGTTATTGAACCTAGTTGTTCGGGTCACCGATGGTGTAGGCTGAGCCTGAGTTGTTGCACCTAGTTGTTTGGGTCACCGATGGGGTGTTAGACAAAGACATATCCCCATGCATATCTGAAAGAAATTGAGGTCGGTTGGCTGGGGCGGTGGCATCCCGCATGGGGAATTTCGTCGCGGTAGTGCAAGGAGGTAGGGGAAATGATGTCCTCTCCTACTGCTTGTGTGCCTGGTTACCCCTGATCAAGGTAACATTAGTAAAGAAAAGTGGAAATGAATAAGATAAGAATGGAATTTTGAGAAATAAATGGAATGTGGTTTGTCTAGGATTGGACTTATGAATGGTCCTCAAATCCTTGAATAAAACAAGAATTGTGTTTTAACTAGTTACCAGCTAGTATTTATGATTTAGGCTTTGAGCCCGGCATTGTGTTTTAGGCTGGATCTGGTCAGAGATATGAGTTTTGAAAGTGGTTTTAGTCTTGGGAAGAAATCGCAAGCAATAAGGAAGAAAGATGAGCTTTGAAAAGGAACATGGTTTTGAAAATGGTTTCCTGAAATTTTAAAAGAAAATGGAAAATTGAGTTTTGAAAAGAGTATAACCTTGGGAACATATTCCCAAATGATTTCAAAAGAAAGGATAAGGATGTTTTAAATTGGATCTTCGAAGAAAACTAAGTTTTATAAATTTAAAGTTGAGTTTTTTGGCTTTTCGCTGTTTTGTGTGTTTGGGGTTCATATTGGGTGACTTAGATGTCACTCACGTGTGTTTGTTTGGTTTTCAGGTGTAGATCATGTGTAGTCGAGTTCCGGTGCCGATGTCGGAGCTTCTAGCCGCACATTGTTTCTTGGAGGTGAGCCTTAGTTACATTTATTTAATTTTACTGTAATTAGTGTAATTTTGCTTATGATACTATGGTTTAGGTAATGTGGCGGGTTTGGGGCGTTACAAACCCCATGACAAAGATTGATGGCAGCTCTACTTTGATGGCATAGCTAATAGGAGAGGCATGGGCAACAGTGTAGTATTGGAGACCCCGCAGGGCCAAATGATCCCACTTGCTCGAAAGTTAACCTTTGTGTGCACCAATAAAATGGCAGAGTACAAGCCGTGTATTCTGGGATTGCAAGCTGCATTAGAACAGGGTGCACGAAAACTACATGTGCATGGAGATGCCATGTTGGTCATCTCACAGGTTAATGGTAACTGAGAACAAAAGACTTGAAACTAGTGCCATACCATAACCATCTTCTAAGGCTAATTGCCAAATTTGAGGAAATACGTTTTTCCTTCATGAACAGGGCCAAGAATGCATACGTAGATACACTAGCCACTCTCGCATCGTGGTTGTCCATACTAGAGGATGATACGGTGAAAGTGTCGGTAGCATGCACAGACCAACCGGCACACTGCATGAGCGTAGAGGTAGCAAACTCCACAGAAGAGCTCCCATGGTATCATGATATTAAAGTCTATTTGGAAATCGGGGGTCACCATCCAGATGCTTCAGCAGCATATAGAAAGACTATGGTCCGACTGGCTTCAAAATATGTGCTTGGAGTAGGCCACTTTTACAGGAGGTCATACAATCAGATACTTCTACGCTGTCTAGATAAAAAGGAGGCCGATACAGTAATGCTGCAAGTGCATGCTGCGGCATGTGGACCACACATGAATGGGGTGTTACTGGCCAAGAAAATATTGTTACAAGGTTATTTCTGGTCAACCATGGAGACAGACTGCTATCAGTTTGTGCAAAGGTGCCACAATTGTCAAGTCCATGGCAACTTCATTCATGCACCCCCGCAGCAGCTCCACAACATGTCGTCACTTTGGCCTTTTCCAACAAGGGGAATAGACGTTATCGGAATTATCCACCCAACAGCTTCTAATGGACATTAGTACATCTTGGTAGCTATTGATTACTTTACTAAATAGGTGAAGGCAGCTTATGACAAAATAGTGATAGCCTCGGTGACTGAAAAGTTTATCAGAAACAATATTATTACCTGATATGGGATCTCGCATTCAATTATTTCTAATAATGGGACAAATTTCACAGCTAAAAGGGTTGAGGATTTCCTACAGGAATTCCATATCAGGCATCACAGGTCCTCCCCGTACCGTCCTCAAATGAATGGGGTTGTGGAATCCGCCAATAAGAATCTGACTAAGATTCTTAAAATGATGGCAGAAACATATAAAGACTGGCATGACAGACTCCCATATTCTTTGTGGGCTTACAGAACATCAGTCCGGACTTCAACTGGAGCAACTCCATACTCTCTAGTGTATGGTATGGATGCAGTCCTACCTATAGAGGTAGAGATACCATCGCTCAGAGTCTTGAAAGAAGCAGAGTGGATTGAGGACCGTGTTGTTCATCTAAACCTGATAGATGAGCATCGAATGTAGGCTATGCATCATGTACAATGCTATCAGAAGCGAATGGCCAAAGCCTATTAGAAGAAGGTCCGACCTAGATGTTTCTTACCAAGGGACCTGGTCTTGTGAGCTATACATCTCCCTGATGGTTGTCGCAAGTTTAGACCCAACTGGTGTGACTATTTGTAGTCAAATTGGTCTTCTTTAGAGGAGCAGTAATCCTAGAGGACATGGACCACGTCGAACAGTCAGAGCCAGTTAACTCATGTTAACTGAAGAAGTATTATTAGAGATCATAAACTTCTTGTCCACACCATAATCTACCCAGGGGGCATACTAGTTACCTTAGTTGGCTTTTTAAGCACCATATGATGTATCGGTCATCAAACAATCGCGATCATTGGGGTTTGATGGCTGTCTCTCATTATTTTGGCACCTAGTCAGGACTGATTGGTAACTAGGATCTCTTGCCGAGGCTATGCGCAAGATATAGTCCGTTCAATAGCTCGCTGTTTAATCAATTCCTGATTGTAACATTCAGCTTTGGGCTAGTCTTTCTGATTTTCAACACCATTTGCGCTGCACTTTTTTCCTGTTTGTATTATACTTTACAAAATGTTGTTGAATGGAATAGAGTTGAAGTCTCTTCGAAACCAATGTTTTGAGAATGTTCTGTAGGAGCTCTTCTTCATTTTCTGGTGTGGCTTGAGTCAGGAGAAGTTGAAGTGCCCTATTGGTCATGGGTTTCCCCATGATGGTGAGGCCTATGTGCTACTCAGATGTTCTCCAAGCATTGATTAGGAAATTAATAGTTAGTGATCACGACAAGTTGCGGACTTGGGGTATCTCCTCAAATTTTCTAGATATCGCAAATGTAGAGGTCTCTTGTTACTTTTTGTGTGTAGCTACCCAGTTCTGGAAGCCAGCCCATCATGTATTCCACTTCCAAAGAGTCGAATTGACTCCTACTTTGGAGGAGGTCCATTGAGTGTGTTGTCTGTAGAAGTTTCTGGGACCCACTGTGTTTATGCGGTGCGAGGGATACTCCTCAATCTTGAATGAACTGACTAGTCTGTCAACCGGTGATTGTAGTCGTCAACTCATCTATTCAGATGGACAATCTCCTACGCTACAACTGGCTTACTTTGACAAGGTGGCCGGAATGCACATCTCCTTGGGTGATGAGCTATGTTTGAAAGGCTTTGTTGTCCGTTTCTTAGGAGAGTTGGTTTTCAGCCATGGTCGGACAGTCGTGAACATTGAGGTTGCCGAGATTGCTTTGCCAATGGTCACCCGTCAGATAGACTTGGCCCCAATTATCCTGGTAGAAACTTATGGGGCATTAGATCGGTCATTACGACGATGCCGACACATTTATGGCTGTGGAGCCATTGTACAAGTGTGGTTGGTTGCTAATCTGGGTGTAGAGGTCTTACGCCCACAATGGTCGACTTTTGAATCCTACAATCAAAGCGGTCATGCTTGCATGCTCACTTTGGTTCACAAGGAGTATGAGCAGTTGGAAAGTTTGACAGAAAAAAAGTCATCTAGCGCATCATTCCTTCGGCCACTCATAACTTTGAGGCTTTCTTCAATACAACTGATATGTAGCTTATCATCTTGCCAGGGCTGACTTGTAACATCTGTGCCTAGGTTTTTCCATTTAATATAAACCATGGAATTTCTTGTAATTATTTGTGTATGGTCTGTTAATGGTAAATCCAATTTGTGTTTGTTGGCTGTGGGCTCCCTCTATGTTTTGTGCCCCTGGTTTCTCCCCTGTGGTGTGTTTTCTTTGGCTAGTGGGTCGGTTCTGCATTAGGACCCGTGTTTGTGGTGGACCCACTTGGGCTTAGGCATGGACTCGGTCAAGTGCTAGCTGGTGCTGTGCCTTTTTCCCGTCTTCTCCATGCCTGCGACCTATCCCCGATCTCGTGAAGCCTAGCGGGGGAGGGCTGCTCGTGCCGTCCCCTTCGTCCAGAGCTACGCGTAGCTGGATGACGCCGGCAGGATTCCGGCATGGCAGGCATCAGGGGTGTTAAGAGGAGGTGTGCGGCATGGAGGGAGAAGTAGCGAGTCCAGAGAGAAGGCGAGAGG
>JAMKQA010016264.1:0-12347 GCA_024699735.1 Posidonia australis
ACCTAAAAATTCAAATAAAACCCACTCAAACCCACTTAAAATCCAATAAAAACCCTAATTAATCAAATTCTAAACCCTAATCAAGTGAAAAGAAATTAGATCAATTTAAAATCCATTAAATAAGACAAAAACCCTAATTCAAATTAAATCACTTAAAAATCCAAATAAATAAGTAAAAACCCTAATTAAAGTTAAAATCCACTTAAAATCCTAATTAATAAAAAATCCAAAACCCTAATTAATCCAAAAACCCTAAATAAACACAAAAACCCTAAATAAACATAAAAATCCTAATTAATAAATCCATAAACGCTAATTAATCCAAAAATCCCTAAATAAACCCTAATTTCAAATCAATTAAATAAAACACTAAATCCAAAATTATTAATCACATTTAGCTCACAAAATCCTAATTAAAAACTTAAAATTCAAACCCAAAATAAAATAATTAAAACCTTGATTTAAAACCAACTAATTAAACTTTAATCACAAACTTAATTAAAATCATAAAACATAAATAAAAAGTCCAAACAATTTGAAATTCAAAACCAAAACCCTAAAAAATCCTTAAACAATTCATGAAAAAATCAAACCTAAACCAATTAAAACCTTAATTAAACCTTAAATCAAAAAATTAAGAGATTAAATCAAACCCACAAAACCCCATTAAAATCTTAAAATCAAAACCCTAAAAAGTCCAAAAATAAAATCAAAACAAAAATCCAAATAAAAAGCCCAAAACCTAAGCCCAATAAGCCCATTACTATTTCGTTTAAGAATTCAATTTCAAACTTTAGAAATGTCAAAAATAATTCCGACGACCCTAATTTTCCGACGAAAACTCTAGCGAGCAATCCTGAGAAATCCGGAGCAAATAACAGCCTCGAGATACTTGGCCCACCTCCTCTAGCTTAGGCCCGATCTAACGGTGTTGATGGGCTGAGGGGAGGAGGATCAACGACAGAGAACCACCTTGCCAGAGTATAAATCCCCTCACCGTCAACAGAAAAAGAAAACTCTTTCCAGAGAATTTTGCAGATCTCTTGCGAGCCTTCAAGCACCTCACCAACGACCCCTGAGCCCAGCCAGAGCCTCCCATCCGAGTTTCCCTCAGCCACTAGCCGTCGGTGGGCAGATCAGAGCTTCGCTGGAGCACCTTGCCGTCGACCCATCGTCGAAGTTCGTGGGACAGCCATCAGGTAGCCCTATCTCCCTCTTTTTTTCATTCGAGCATCACCATTAGAGCTCCCTAGAGCATCCAGGACGCGCCACGGGGGCAGCCAGACTCCTCGCGCATATTCAGCCCCACCTCCGGTGATGGGTTCACCATCGCCGATGGGGCTCCAAGTCCCTGGCTTCAGGCATAGCCCCCAAGGGACCTTCCACCCTTCCTCCCCTCCTCTTCTCTTTCCTCTCCTCCTCTTCATTCCACTGTTTGCCCCAGAAGAACTCTGCTCGCCTGCGCCGCCGCTGCCGCCACCGCAGTCGCCGCCGCACGCCCTCGAGGTGCCCCACTCCGCTCTGAGGCCTCCCGCTCTAAGCCAAGGCCTCTGGAGGACTCCCTGCCATGCTCCGACGCCTCTCGCACCGCTCCGCCGTTGCCAGAGCCCCCACGACGCCTCAGCCACCGCCGTTGAGCCCCTCACCGGAGCGCGAGGTGGGGGGAGCCTTCCAGGCTGCCCTAGGCCCCGTCGATGCACCCTAGAGCTCCGCCGTGCTGCCATGATGCTCCTTTGGCCTTCCTGCCCCTTTTCAGCCCCTAGAGAGCCCTAGGGAGGTCGCCGGAGAGGGTCGCCGGCGGCAGAGCGCCGGCGACCTCCGCTGATCTTCGAATGGGCCTTTTATGGCCCATTGAAGTTAGTTTTTGATTATTACGTTTAGGCCCTCTGTTTATTACCTTTCAATCCATTTTTATTACATATGGGTCCAGACATTTTCACTTTAATCCCTATAGTTTTAAAATACTTTTTTTTTCTTTTATTTTCTCTGCAAATTTTGCATGTGGCCCCTTGCATAGTTCATCTTTAAATTCTTAACATATTAATGCATGTTTTTATCACATCTGGGTCCTTGGAACATAGTTTCTTTACATTTAGGTCCAGAACATTTACATTTAAGCCCCTGAGTTTTCTGAAATGCTTTTTCCCAGTGAAATTTACATTCTGAGCCCTAAAATATTTAAAATTCACACTGACTGTTAGTAAAATGGAGTTTTCTTTACAGTTTGGTCCTGAACTTTTGCATTTAACCCCCAGAACTTTAAAAAATGAGTTTTCCTTGTACATTTTGCATTTTAGACCTCAAGAAACTTCATATTTCCATTAACCAACATAAAAGCCTCATTTTTGTCATAATCAGACCCTGAAATTTTGCAGAAAAGTCCCTGGATTGACATCAAATCAATTCTGAACATAAAATTTACATTTTAACCCTTAGATTAATTCCAAATCCATCATTTAGGGTTTTAAATGTTTTGTTTCATGTTTTTGGGACATATTTCACTCATTTCGCCTCATATTCTGCATTTAATCATTGATCCCATTTAGAAACCATGTTTTCACTGAGATTTGATCCTTAGCTTTACATTTTGGCCACATTTGCACTTATGTGTGAATTTTGCACTTTAGACCCTAGACTTTCAGGAAATTACTCAAGTACAACATTTACATCCCTGTGCTACATTGACATTGGACCCATCATTTGCATGTTAGGATCATGAGCTAGCTTTTCATCTAGTTTCTCATTCCTTTTTGTGAATTTTGCATTTTAACCCCTATGTTCGTCCTTTATCGCATTTACATCATTTTATCGATTTTCTCCTCCATGTTTCCTGCAAGTAACATCTTCTAGACTTTTGGCACACATTTTAAGCCATGCATCACTCCCATGCAAGCACTTGTCTCCCCTAGCTAGGGAAAATGACCAAATTGCCCCTGTGACCCTAATTAATGAGCATGCATCTCGATCTTTGCATTTAGTCTTGCATAGCCCATGTCTAAGCTATTCTCTAGTGTTTTTGCGCATTTAGGCACTCGTCCTCATGTTTTTTTATCCTTTTTCTTCATATTTATCCCCATTTGGCGAGCCAGCATCCTATGCCTTTCCTTCATGGATTTCTTTCTTCACTTTGTCCTTAGGGTCTCTTATCTATTATTTGATTTGATTGGCTTTGATCCTACATTTCAGATTTTTGATTTGATTTAGATTTCATCGCCCAAGGGCATACATTAACAGGCCTGAGGGCCGACATTGTCCCCACTACGGATTATTTTCCCCTTTTTGATTTTCATGACATTTTCCATGATTCTGATTCACTCTGTCTTTAGAGTTTCTTATCTGATATCCGATTTGATTGGCTTTGATCCTACATTTTAGATTTTTGAGTTGATTTGGAATTCATCGCCTAAGGGCGTACATTAACAAGCCTGAGAGCCGACATTTGTCCCTACTACGGATTATTTTCCCCTTTTTGATTTTCACGACTTTTTTCATGATTCTGAGGACTCGGGTTGACTTGGCTTGTCATCTTTTTGATATCATTATGTTTTTCAGAAGTGTCCTTTAACAAAACATCGTCATTTCATGTGGTTTTTCGTAATTTTGTCAATTCCTGTGGATTTCTCCGCAATTCTCACACATCGTCTTGCACATCCATTTAGTCTGGTCATGGCATACATATTAGCATGATTAGAGCATGATCTAGGTTTAGCATACATTCATCTATCCTTTAGCAAGCAATTGGACTAGAAAGACCGAGTTTCTCGGGCGTACAAGGGTGCCTAACACCTTCCTCGTGCGTAATAGGAATCCTTACCCATCATCTAGTTAGCATACATCCAGTCTTCATATTTGCACTCATAGCATTCATCTTTTTGTGGTTTTCCTCATCTTTCCCTTAAAAGACTAGGTGGCGACTCCTTTTCCTTTTCTTTTATCTTTCCTTGCGCCTTTGCCATCTTGGCATGGCTGTGATCTCCTTCCTTCTGGTGCTACTCTGCGTCGGGACCTCCTCGGGTCGGCATGGTCACAATAATGATTTATATGCTATGCACATTTATATGTTAGAATATTATAGAATTATTATGATTATGGGAAAATCATGATAATATTTATAAATATCCCATATATAACATTAAAGCCTGCGATGACAAAATACATGGAGAGAGAACTCTAGAATATCTGTCGCTAGCTTGTGTGGCACCTGGACACCTCGATGGCTCTTATATTGGCGACGAGACCTATCGCCTATCAGCCTAGCGGCATATGGTCTTTTTGCATTTTACTCCTGTCTTTTATGTTAATCCACAGAGATTCCTTAAAATGTCTAGAAAATACTAAAAAATTGCACAAAATCATAAAAACATCTTCTTTAAGCTCAAACTACGCAAATCAGTCACCAAATTGAGTAAAGCTGGAGTGTCAACTTTGCCACAATTAGTGACTCACACTGAAAACACTCAAGGGACTCAAGCTTGCCACCAGCTTGAGTGTGTTAACTCTACCATAGCTAACAACATTGAAAGTAAAATCACGAATGTTTTTGAAGAAAACCATGAAAAATCTGGAAAATGAGTTAGAGATCCTTAGCCACGTGATCTGGGGCACCTCAAAAGTTCTTATCCTAGATGGACTCTAGGAAATGCAAAAATTGGATATCTACAAAAGCTTGCCTATGATTAAGTTGGCCGACGAAGTGGTTGCATGGCCAGGAGAACATCTGAGCTTCTACTCAGGTGCCTGGGATGCTTAGGCTGGCATTTGGAGGACATGTAGTAGTTATTGAGTGGTCTAGTTAAGTGGATCGGTAGTTGTGGTGGCCGAAGATGGGATATCAGTGGTGAAGGATGGCCAGAATTGGTGGTTGATGGCTAGAATTGGTTGGGAGGTGGCCACTTCAGTGGCTTTTTAGTTGTAGACACCTCGATTTTGAGGTGGCTCGTAAGTGGATTCTCCAAAGATGTTGCTTTGGATGTGGCAAGCTTAACCTCTTTTGAGTCCTATTTGACAATTTTTTTAACTAGTGAGTGATCATTGCATAAACCTACCACAAGCCTATAGCAAGCCCGTGGCCCAATTAGTAATTCAGGTAGCTAGTGGAGAGCACCAATGTGGAGCACTAGATTGGAGCATCCAGTAGGAGCACCATAGTGGCGCACTAAGCCGAAGCACCAAGATAGCGCACCGTTCTGGTGCACCATCTTGGCGCACCAAGCTAGCGCACCACCACTTTTCAGGGTGTTGGCTGTTGACTTTCCATCTGTCGTGCTTGTAACCATTGCCTGCGGATATTCCTTACAAATCTACGCAGGGCTGTTGGTTTCCGAGACTGTTTACATCCCATGGAGTTACCTTTGTAGGACTCTATAAAAAGACTTCCATTGGCAACCTTTTTTCTCTCTTGGTTAAGCCACTGACCTACTCTCAGCAACCTACTCTGATTTCCAGAGGATTTTCTTGCATCTTAGAGAATTCACAGCTAATCCAAAGCAACAAGGAAGTATTATCTTGAGCCATCCAAGGAGGAAACATCCTAGGCAAGGTCGGATCTCAACTTATCGCTTTATATCAACTCTAGATGATAAACTGAATAAAGCATGCAACTAACTGGATGTATGATCTGTTAGTGATATTTTTTCATGTCTTTTATGATAAGTTGGATGCTCCTACTTGTGTTTCATAATGTTTCTCTATCATGTTAATTTCTGCATCATGTGGTCACTTTTTTTTTATACTGAATCATGATTCCATGCAAATACTAGCTATGAACTGAACTGTAGACATACTCTTTGCATGTTTGTCATCTTTACATGTCTGTTAAACTAATTAAATCATTGCAGAATCTTGAAAACCCACTAAGCAGTAGTTACGGCTTCTTAACCCATGAACATGCTTGATTTAAAGAGAGGTGATAAGAGGACTTTTTATGCTTGCTTTTCATCATATTTCAGTTCCCTACCATCTAAATAATTGATCTGGATAAGACTAATCTCAACTTATCTCTAGCATCTGGCCCAGGTTCTGAAATCAGACTACTGTCTGATTTAGAATTTTTGGGGTGCACCATCCTGGTGCATCATCCTGGCGCACCAGTCTGGTCAGAGAACAAATCATCAACTTTACATCATGATCTGCATGCTTTTTCGGGTGTTTTGGACCTTGATGTTTTTGGTGTTTATTCTCTGATATGTCATATCTTTGTATGCATGATTTCAGCCTATGATAGCACTATTTATATGACTTTTGCATCTTGCATGTTCAACCTGTTGTTGTAATCTGGTGAATTGATTGCCCCATGAACAACTATTTGGGAGGTTCTTATGCAACAGTCCATGATTTAGATCTGGATAGCATGGCTGAAGCTTATTGTTTTTATTTAGCGTAAGGATGGTGTGGTCTTGTGTGTGGCATATAGCCCTTGAGCACAAGACCCATATTGTGTTTTCATGCTTGGATTTTGATAAATACTCATGTTGCATTTTCTGATGAGTTTGCGAGTTTACAAGATTTTATATTGCATGGCATTAGGCTGGTTTACTGTCTAATATGTGATTTTCTCTAGCACACATCTCTAGCACATCAGAAGAGCACATCGGTGGCGCATCAGATTGGTGCACCACACAGGCACACCTGCTTGTTTTTTGCTACACAGTAGCTTTTGGCAGGGTATTTGGCATGTTTCCTATTTTGATTTGCCTTTGGTTTTCTCTAGGTGTCTTCCTGGACATATCAGGATGACTCCACTCTGTTTTCAGCCATTTTTATGCATGATAGTTCATGTTTTGCATATAGTAAAGTGCGGATGAAAATCACTCGGTGTTGTTAGATCTTTGCTCATATCTGTGCAACATCCTTGCACCGATGCTTGACTCATCGCACGGGTGACCTTCTGAGCATTAGGGCACACCCTACAACTTAGGCACCCATGTTTAGCATAGGTCACCACTTATATATAGCATTACATTGCATATCGCCCTCGAGCGTACAATAAAGGCTGAAAAAACGACATTCCATATAAGTAAACAAGAAACCCATTAAAAGACTGATTTTTTGGGCACACGAGGGTGCCTAATACCTTCCTCGTGCGTAACAGGGATCCTTGCCCATTTATGGTTTATGAAGACCTTTTCCATTGGTTTTATTGGATGATTTTATTGTTTTAAAACGGTTTTCCTCGTCTCTCGTTTTTTTTAAGTAGACTAGGTGGCGACTCCTGCTTTGTATCCTTATTTTTATTATTTTGTCGTGGCTTGGCCGATCCTCATGCATTTGGCCTTTCGCGCCAAGCACGAGGCTGTCGTCGGCATGGTTACATTAGGTGAGTTCTCCTACAGCTCCTCCATGACAAAAAGGTGGAGTTTAAATAGGAGGAGGAGGAGGTTTATAATGGTTGTTGATGAATAACTACTTTAAAAATGATGGTTGAGATGAATTCAAAGAGGTTTGATAGCCATTTAGGTGTTGGGATAGGGGTATGATGGTCCATGGATGTTGTAGTGCACCCTTAGGTCCATGCCAACCAATGGGGAGAAGAGAATTGGTGGTCCAACAAGTGAGAAGACCATACAATCCTCAACTGATTAATTACATATATAGGGCTCCACGTTTGGTTTTCACGCTACCTGGCGTCATCGTTTTAGTTTTCTAGAGTGGCTTGCCAATTAGGTTTGCCATCTAGGATCACTAGTTAGGTCCGCCAACTAAGTGTGCTAGACCTTGTTGGCTGGAATCTGAGCTTGTTCCTTAGTTGTTGGGTCATCAAATTGACTTGGGCTTGTGGTTAAGTGAAGGTTGAAGGTGTTGGGATTGGATTCCAGGTTTTAGGGTTGGTTTTGGAGTGTGCAATGGGCTTTGATGTGGAAAAATGCCTCATTATTGTCGGTGCACTCTCCCAAAGAATTTTGCCAGCAAATGGCTGCCAAAGTGGGGTGTGTACAATCATGCCCAATGTTATTAGTATGGAATGGCCTAAGCATTTCAAAAGAAGGTCCAACCTAGGAAGTTTGAGTCAGGAGATTTAGCTCTGTGTGCCATTCATCTCCCCAATAGTCGAGGCAAGTTCAGACCTAATTGGCATGGACCCTTTATTGTAAACCAAGTCTTATCTGAAGGTGTGGTCATTCTGGAGGATATGGATCATTTGGAGCAATCATAGTCGGTCAATACTTGCTACTTGAAAAGGTACTACCAGTGACTGGTGACCTTGCCCCTGCCCTTGCGCTTTCAAAGTGCTACTCCTCTATCCATGTGTCCTTGGATTTTTCTTTTGGCATCCATGCATCCTTTTAACTTACAAAATCCATGCATCCCTTTAACCTCTTTGCACGCATTATGCATTATTAGCATCAAAAAATAAAAAAAGGAAAAAAAAATTATAACATTAATAACAACATTCGCATAATCATCATTGCCCGATAACAAGATTAGGAAAGCTAGCCTACTTAGGAAGGTTTGTACCTCCTCATTTGCCTCCACCTGTGTGGCCTAGTATGTAAGGGAGCCACTATTCTCAAAGGATTGGGTGAAATGTCCAAAATCCAAAAAGACCTATACCTCTAGTCTCTAGAGGGAGATAAAATGTTAGGATGAGAATGAGTGTGTGAGCAAAAATATACAAGCATATGCATAGGGCCAAAAAAGAAATGAGAAGATAGAAGGTGTAGGTAGAAGTTTACCCTAAAATGAGACACAGGTAGGGACACCCTATCCCTATGACTCACCTTGGAGAGGAGTCGAAGTGTGCACCAATTGAGCCTACATTTTTTAAGGGATTAGCCACCCCTTTTCATCGTAAGTTGAAGTTAGATAGCCATAGTCCAACTTAGGTGCTCTTTACCTCCAAGTAAGGAATAAAGTGAACTCGCATGCCTATGAGGGAGTAAAAGAAAAATGCATTATTGTAAATGTAGGTATAGGGCACGAGGAATCTGCCATGGAGCCTAATCTACCACCAAACAACCCATTAATTGTGTGTTAAAGAGCCACCTATAAGACTAGGGATTCGGGTGGGGTTTAATGAGTCAAGGAAATCTCTGTTCCTTTTGGCAGGAAAATGAAATCTTTTTTAATACTAAGGGCATTAAAATCCTACATAAATTATTTGGTGTTTAGCATTTTAGACTACTTTCCTACATTTTGCATCGCTTTGCAAGGCTTTTGATCAATTTCTAACCAAGGGATGCCAGTTGCCTTTTGAGTTGGAATTTTGGCCGAGGCTAGGTCTTTAACTAGGGGCATGTCAGCAACCTTTTGGTCAAAATTCACTAGATCAGTATTGTTACCAGGACCATGTCAGCTACTCACTAGTTGAATATCACATCAAGCATAGTGTATGATCAGAGCTTTCACCTAAAAATGCGTGTTAGCTCCAAGGAAGAGTTGAGATGAAAGGGTCGGTTATTGCATTTAGGCGCACACAATGTAGAATCAAAATCGAAATGATCATTGCACAGTCAAAGCATACTCAACATCCTTTCATGCCTTTGATAAGAGTGTAGATTGAATTCATTATAGAGAACGTGTTGGGACTAGATCAGCACGAGGGTGGCCTCCCAGAATGGGTCAGTATGGGGTATGCGATAATTCATGCTAGAAAGGGTGTATTGTGGAATAGAGGCAATCACAATACAGAATGATATGAGCTAAGTAGGCTATTGTAACGCCCCGAACCTAGGCACGTTACCTAAATCATAGTATCATAAGCAAAATTATACTAATTACAGTAAAAATTAAATAACTGTAACTAAGGCACACCTCCAGGAAACAATGTGCGATTAGAAGCTGCAACTCCAGCACCGGAACTCGATTGCACCCAAACAGCACCTGAAAACCAAACAAGCACGCGTGAGTGACATCTAAGTCACCGAATACATGCCCCAAACACACAAAACCATAAAATCTCAGTAAAACCATTAAAACTCAGCTTTTTAGTTTTCGAAGTTTAGCTTTCTTTTGAAAATCCACTTTTTCCTTTTTCAAACATTATTCCCCTTTTTTTCCCTCTTTTTGTTTGAAACCACTTGGGAACTTGATTCCAAGTCCAAACTCTTTTCAAACCGATCTTTCTTTCTTTTCAAAACAATTCGAATTCATTTTCCAAAACATGCCCTTTTCCAGTACTTGAGATTTCTTCCCAAAACCAATATCACTTTCAAAACTCATATTTCTGACCAGAACCAGCCTAAAACACAATGCCTCTCAGCTCAAAACCAAAGTCATACGCACTGGCTGGTAACTGGTTAAAACACAATTCTTATTTTATTCTAGGATTTGAGGACCATTCATAAGTCCAATCCTAGCCAAACCACATTCCTTTTCATTTCTCAAAATCACATTCTTTTCTTATTCATTTCCCACTTTTCTTTACTAGTGTTACCTTGATCAAGGGTAACTACACACACAAGCAGTAGGCAAGGACATCCTTTCCCTTACCTCCCTACAATGCCGTGGTAAATTCCCCATGAGGGATGCCACCGCCTCGGCCAACTGGCCTCAATTTCTTTCATATATGTACGAGGATATGTCTTTGTCTGACGCCCCATCAGTGACCCGAACAACTAGGTACAACGACCCAAGCTCAGCCTACACCGTTGGTGACCCGAACAACTAGGTTCAATAACCTAGGCTCAACCTACACCGTCACGAGCTCGGTGACCCGAACAACTAGGTTCAACGACCCAGGCTCAGGGTACACCATCTCAAGCATGGCAACCACAGTCATGTCTGGCAACTGGTTTCATTGGAGCCTCATACTCCTACCACGTTGTTGACACCAACCCCCGTGTTTCTTTAATACATTATTAGTGTTTCATTTTCAAAACTCTTTAAGCTTTTCTTTTCAAAACCATTTCCAATTCCATTCTTTTTTCATTGCAGCAATCTGTTTTCCATGCAATACTTGACCCTCCACAGGGGTCCCAACTCAATTCTTGAAAAACCATGTGTTTTAAAATCACAATTGGGTCTCATGCCCAAAACCACACACAATCGACCATTTTAATCATTTATAGGTCTAAAACCCAAAACCATGCCCAAATCCACTTATTTGGGTTCCATATTCATCCATGTCATTTAGTTGGGGAAAACACCACTAACACATGTTCCTTGTCCATTTAAAACCTTTCATTTCCATTATTTATGCCCATTTGTTCACTTGGGCCAAGGGATGAAAACGGCAGACCGAATTAGAAATCAATATACTGAAAATCACTGATTCGGTATACCAAAACTTCCTGTGTCGGTCGACCGAAGGTATTCGGTCTACCGAAATCAATGCTCTTGCACTAACTGATAGGGATTCGATATGCCAAACCCAGTTCAGCATGCCGAACCACCAGTGTTCTGTACACGGCCCCTGCCAACAGACCATCCGTTTGCCGGAAGTGGGAGCCTCCAGCGGACCCCTCAAACAAGTATCATAAAACACAAATAAAACAAGGGGTGTAGACCCTTGAGTCTACTTCAAAACTCCTCAAGCCATTCATCAAACCATCAACCATACATTCTACACGAAAATCACAAAGGGATGAAGCTCAAAAACGGCTACTATAGCCCTCATCCCAAAAACTTGTATATTTCTACAAATTTCAATCCTAACCGCATGATATTTATGTTTTCATGCATTCCAACTCATTCTCATCAATTCCACTATTTTTCTAGGATTTTACATGCAAATTTTCTCAATTTTCATAAATTTAACAAAATCTACTGGAAGCATGTAAACGAGCAAGGAGAAAGGTCATGTACCTCGAGTGGCACTCCAGCGATCTTCCTCACTCCCTGATGAGTCTCCTCACTCCCCAGCGAAGCCTCCTCCACCAGTGATCTACACAAACCCTTGCCTCCTCTGCCGTGCGCCGCTCTTCCTTTCCTTCTCCTCTCTCGGTTGCCTTCCCTCTTTTCACTTGCCTCCGCCACTCTTTATCCTCTCCTCCATCTATGTTGCGCCGGCCGTCCATCGTGTCGGAAGTGACGGCGAGGCACGGGCCGCTGGCTGGTGGTGGCACGGGTGGGGAAAGGGAAGAATAAGAAGACGGGAATGGAGAGAGCTCGTAAAGGAGGGAGAAAAGAAAAGAGTGGAGAAAAAGAAAAACAAAAGGAGAAAAGACAAGCATGCAAACCGAAACAACTATGCATCCTTGTAGACACCCCAAATTTCCAATTTTACAGGATAATGGTCTGGTGGCTGAGCTCAAACCATTTTCAGGCCCATTTAAGCCCATTGAACCCAAAAGCCCACTTAGGCCCATGGAAGCCCATCAAATCCACCAAGGCCCATTAAAGCCCACTTGGGCCCATGGGGGCCCACAAGGCCCGCATAGGCCCATTAAGCCCAAATTGAGCCCAAAGCC
>JAMKQA010016267.1:0-10456 GCA_024699735.1 Posidonia australis
AACCAATGGGCTTTTGGGGTAAAATGGGCTCCATGCCAAACTCCTAGGGCCCTATACCTACTTTTCTCGATAATTCATTTTTCTTTTACTCCCTCAAAAGCATGCTGACCAACCCTATCCCTGCTTGGAGGTAATAAACACCTAGGCTGTGGGGTGGCTGCTTTCTTCAGTTTAACTTAAGGGGTGGCAAGTCCCTTTGCAAATGTATGGGCTTGGTAGGTGTATGCTTCAACTCCTCTCCAAGTTATGTGATAGGGATAGAGTCATCTTGCATGCCTCTCTCATTAGAAATGACTTCTATCTTCTTATTTCTTTTGTGCTCCGAAGTCTATGTTTGTTTTTTTTTATTGCTCGCACTCTCACTTTCATCCTAGCATTTTGTCTCCCTCAGGAGGTATAGGCCCCTTAGGAATTTGTACATTTCGCCCACTTTCCGACGAATACTGCCTCCCTCACTCCCTAAGTCACATAGGTAGCAACACGTGAGGAGGATCAAAACTCTTCCTAAGCATGCTAGCTTCCCGATTTTCCTCATCGGGCAATGGTTATGCCAATGTTCATATTATGATTACAATACAAAAAGAAAGTACAATGCACATGACACGATTTATGTGATGTTTGGATGCAATAAATAGGAAACATAAAGATGCATGGCCCACAATGGAATGTTTTGCAAGGCTCAGGAGTGGTCGACGATCACTGGTAGTACTTTTCAATTAGGAGACACTGATGGGTGACAATCATCGATCCAGTAAAAACTTTCTCCGATTATTGAAGCTTGGTCCTGGTGATTCAAGCTGCAGTGGTGAAACAACTGTTTCCCCTTTTTTATTCTTTCGTGCTCTGCTAAGTCCTCCACGAGCACCTCCAATTATTCTTGGAACAAAATGTCTACATCTCTAGCTGTATCATCTATCAAGCTCATGAGTCTGCCTTCTGAACAGGATCTTGTGTTGCTACTGCCTGACGCACTGTCAACTGTTCTGACCCTGCTAAGCACTGTACAACTCTGAGACTGCTTACAGGTCTGCTTTGACTCTGAATGACCGTTCTCTGGAAAAATTCTTCTAAATAAATCTAAAGTGCTTGCGACTGTGTCATTGAACGGACGCTAGTTTAGATCTGAAACACCTGCACTGGTAAAGTTAGTTAAATCGTAGGAAATAATCATCCTTAGGGACTTACTGAAGCACTGGGGATCTCTTCCGCTGGTTCTGACGCTCGTATTCCAATTCTTTGTGCTCTTTTTGTTCTTCGCCTTGATTGGCTTGGCGGTTCCTTGGCCGTATCGCCCAAGGGGCTCCTTTTTCGTACCCTCACTTGCGACACAAGTTTTCGACCATCAAACGGGGATCACTATGAATGGCCAAGTGGTTGACGCGCTCGAGAGCGGGAATGGAAATTACAGGCTCAAACTGGTTGACACGGTACAGAACATTACAGGATTAGGCTTGAAGCGGACGAGGTTTGAAGCTAAACGATGAGATTGCCTCAAAGGGAGGATGAGTCAAACTAATGACTCCCCGAAATCACCAAAGAGGGATAAATACAACTGACATGGCAAAGGGGAGAATACAATAAGATTGGTAAGACAAATAAAAGATCAGATAGAATCAATAGAAAAGATGGAATTGACTCCCGAGGGGCTTGCTGCTCCCGAGGCTGAATGCTAGGGTAATGGTTGGCTAACTATGTTGGGTTGTGTTGGAGGTGCTTGTGCGGCTACTAATGTGGGCTCAGGGCCTGCCGCCTGCGTGCTAATCACGATGACCTTCTGGTCAATCAAGTCCTAGATTGTGTTCCTGTGTGTCAGGCAATTATCCGTCGAGTGACCTGCTACCCAATAGAAACTGCAGAACACATTCACGTTATACCAGGTTGGAAGCAGACTTGGTGGCGGGCGAATCTCAGGAAGCCTCAAGAGGGATGCGACTTTAGGAAACACTATGCCCAAGGGCTCCACTAATGGGGTATAGTGGCGCCTGTCACGGCGTTGCTGCCTTGGCTGCGGATGTGCCAATGGTGGGCGCATCGCCACAGGTGGGGTAGGATAAACTAGAGTGGCAGTAGGAGTGATGTGTGGTGCATGAGGTGCTTCATGTGTGGGCGTGGGTGCATAAACTAATTGGTGCTGAGGGGGCGGATGGACATTCGCCGGTGTAGTAGGGGATCTAATGTAAGAAACTGTATCCTTGGAGGGATCCCGCCTCCTGGGTGGATTGGAATTATGGTTATTGTTGTTATTGCTACTGCTGGCGCCACTATGTGAGGAAGTGGCTTGCCTGGCAAATGCAGAGAGTGCTGGAAAACTACCGCCACGTAGTGAACTCTCAACATGGGCACCCGCCCGATGCAGTGTAGAAAAAGTGGCGATTGGCTAAATGCTAAGTAGAGCCTCGACTGCTGGTTATGCTCCTCGGATCATGATCTCAATAGACTCCTCATCGGAGGGCCTATCTTTGACCTACGAAGCCATGGACCGCCATCGTCCAACATACTCCCCAAATGTTTCTTGGGGCCTCTGCTTAATTGCGACTAAGTCATCGCGCTTTGGGACTAAGTTAAGGTTAAAGGAATACTATTCGAGGAACGCCAATGTAGTCGTCCTAAGTCTTGATGGTGGCCATGTTGAGGGAAGTGAACCACTTCAACGCATGCCCCATAAGACTCTTCTGGAACAGGCGGATTAACAACCTTTCATCAGCCTGGAGTTGGGTGAGGTCTCCGCAATAGGCTCTCAAATGGGAATTTGGGCAGCCTCTACCATTATATTTGTCGAACTCTGGGATTTGAAAGTTCGGAGGGAGAGTCTGTTTGGAAAATAACAGAGGTCCCGTAATTGGTAGGACCGACGGTCCCCGCCCTGCACTTGTCGAAGTGTGCGCTCCAAATCATTGACCCTCGTTAGGAGAGTGTCTGGAGCTAACGCAATCGTGGATTGTGCAGTAGATGCATGAGTCGCGTACATTGTATGGGTCGCACTTAAGGGCACCTCCGGATCCACCATTCCGCCGTCTAGTGCTACGGCAGGATGGCTAGTGTACCTATGCATGGGTGCTGTGTGCTAAAAGATGAGGCTTGTGTCTGGTACAAGGGTGAGGATAAGGCAGGGGTTGGTGCTATAGTACGTGCAGAATCCGAGAGCAAGAGCTGTTGGATTGGAATGGCCTCGGGTACAATGCTAACGGCGTGTGCTCCTAGCAGCCGAGATGGCTGACCACCAGATAGTAGAGATGCATGCTAACGTAGGTGCTGTGGCGGTGTTGCAAAAGGCAATGTCGACACCCCTATCGCTGGAGAGACGAGGGATGGCGACGGCTGTAGGGGTGGTGCAGTGGGTGCAAACTATGATCCTAGGGCTAGTTGTAGAGGAAACTCGGGAGTCGAGAAGGACAAACCAGAAAAGGGCTGGAGCGCTAGTGCCAATCCCTGCAACTGCTGGGCGAGGGCCGACATTTGTTGCAGTTGTGCAGAAATGGGATCATCACCGGTGGCTCCGACGGGCGGAGGCAAAGCAGGAGAAAAAAAAGGAAGCTGAGATCCTAGTTGTCCAAACTGGGGGGAGGATACTACATAGACAGCCGCAGTCAGAGGAGGGCTAGAAAAAACATAGCCCTAAGGAGGGGTAGCAAAAGAACCTTGGGGGAAGGTCACAGGAACAAACTCAACGGCTAAGGCCCCAAAAGCAGCAGAAGACCAAGCTGGTGGCCCCGAAGGTGGGGTAGCCACAGGGAGACGGAATTGGGGTGGCGGAGGTCCTCCAGAAGCTAGCGCAAAAGTGGAGGCAGCGATGACCATAGGGACAGAAACAAAGGAACGGTACATCGAAACAGTTACCTCCTCCTAAACAGCAGAAGAAAGGGGCTCGCTGGTATGCTGGGCCATAGCGGATCGCGAGCGGGTACAGATTGGACTACGGCTAGGAATAAGAGGATGAATCCTAGGACGAGCTGTCGTCGAAAGTGACGGATTACTCGGGGGACGTGGTCGAAAACCGAGTCGTGCCGGGTGTCAGCGAAAGGAAAGGTCTCGAGCTCTAGCTAAGGAAACGCGCACATTGACAAGTATTCTATGCACAAAAACAAACAAGTTAGAAAAGATGCAGTGCTTATGGTGGTGTGACCATGCCGACCCGAGGAGGTCCTGGTGCGGAGCCGCGCTAGAGGGAAGGAGATCATAGCCATGCCAAGGTGGCGAAAACACAAGGAAAGATAAAAGAAAAAGAAAAGAGGAGTTGCCACCTAGTCTTTTAAGGGAAACACGAGGAAAACCACAAAACGATTGGATGCATGAGGTGCAAATGTGAAGGCTGGACGTCTACTAACCAAAGGATGGGTAAGGATTCCTATTACGCACGAGGAAGGTGTTAGGCACCCTTGTACGCCCGAGAAACTCGATCTTTCTAGTCTAATTGCTTTCTAAAGGCTAGATGGATGTCTATTAAACCTAAATCATGCTCTAATCATGCTAATATGTATGCCATGACAAGACTGGATGGATGTGCAAGACAGTGTGAGAAAACTGCGAAGAAATCCACATGAATTGACAAAATCGCAAAAAATCACATGAAATGATGAGGTTTTGTTAAAGAATGCTTCTGAAAAACATAATGATATCAAAAAGATGACAAGTCAAGTCAACCCGAGTCCTCAGAATCATGAAAATCACAAAGGGGAAAATAATCGATGGTAGGGACAAATGTCGGCCTTTAGGCCTATTAATGTACGCCCTTGGGCGATGAAACCCAAATCAAATCAAAAATCTGAAATGTAAGATTAAAGTCAATCAAATCGGATATCGGATAAGAAACTCTAAAGACAAAGTGAATCAGAATCATAAAGAAAGTCATGAAAATCAAAAAGGGGAAAATAATCTGTAGTGGGGACAATGTCGGCCCTCAGGCCTGTTAATGTACGCCCTCGGGCGATGAAATCCAAATCAAATCAAAAATCTGAAATATAGGATTAAAACAAGTCAAATCAGATATTGGATAAAAAATTCTGAAGACAAAGTGAAGAAAGAAATCTACGAAGGAAAGGCATGAGATGTCGGCTCGCTAAATGCATATATGAGGAAAAAGGATATGAAATGCATGGATAAGTGCCTAAATATGCAAAAACTCTAAAGAATGACTTAGACATGGACTATGCCAGACTGAGTGCAAAGATTGAGATACATGCTCATGAATTGGAGGCATAGGGGCAATTTGGTCATTTCTCTGGCCATATATGATAAATGCTAGCATGGGAGTGATGCTTGGCCTAGAATGTGTCAAAATGTGTGCCAAATGTCTAGAAGATGTTATTTGCAAGAAACATGGAGGAGAAAATCAACAAAATGATGTAAGCACAATAAGGGACAAACATAGGGGCCAAAATGCAAAATTCACAGAAAAGACTGAGAAACTGGATGAAAAATATGCTCATGACATCTAGCCTAACATGCAAATGATGGGTCCAATGTCAATGTAGGACAGGGATGTAAAATTTGCACTTGAGTAATTTCCTGAAAGTCTAGGGTCTAAATTACAAAATTCACACATGAGTGCAAATGCGGCCAAAATGTAAAGCTAAGGATCAAATCTCAGTGAAAACATGCTTTTTAAATGGAATCAATGATTAAATGCAGAATATGAGGTGAAATGAGTGAAATATGTCCCAAAAACATGAAAGAAAACATTTAAAACCGTAAATGATGGATTTGGAATTAATCTAAGAGTTAAAATGTAAATTTTATGCTCAGAATTGATTTGATGTCAATCCAGGGACTTTTTTGTAAAATTTTAGGGTCTGATTGTGACAAAATGAGGCTTTTATGTTGGTTAAAGCAATTATGAAGTTTCTTGGGGTTTAAAATGCAAAATGCACAAAGGAAATTCATTTTTTAAAGTTCTAGGGGCTTAATGCAAAAGTCCAGGACCAAAATGTAAAGAAAACTCCACTTTACTAACAGTCAGTGTGAATTTTAAATATTTTAGGGTTCAGACTGCAAATTTCACAGAGAAAACATCATTTTTAGAAGATTCAGGGACTAAATGCAAATATTCTGGACCTAAATATAAAGTAACTATGTTCCACGGACCCAGATGTGATAAAAACATGTATTAATATGTTAAGAAATAAAATATGAACTATGTAGGGAGCCACATGAAAAATTCACAGAGAAAATAAAAGAAATAAAAAATATTTTAAAACTACAGGGATTAAAATGAAAATGTCTAGACTCATATGCAATAAAAAGGACTTAAACGTAATAAAATAAGGACTTAAAAGTAATAATCAAAAACTAAAGAAATTGGGCCTAAAAAGACCCATTCGAAGATCACTAAAGGATTGCCGGCGATCTCTTCGGCGAGCTCCTGGAGGCAGTTCAGCAGTCGGAGGGGTGCGTGCCAGGATGGGGAAGCACCATGAAGTCATGGCGGACCTCCTCGAGTGGTGGAGCGCGGCTAGGGAGGCTGAGGCCTCCCCCCCAGCTCGAGCTCCGGCGAGGGGCTTTTGTCGACACAGGAGAAGACAACAGCGTGGCTGGAGGCGGTCCAGAGGCTGAAGCGGCACGTCGGAGGCTCGGGGAGCACCGTGGGGACACGGCGAGGCTGGGAGGACACTCGACGAAGCCCGATGAGGTATGGAGGCTGTAGACACCCCAATTTTGAGCTCATTTGGCAGCAGACTCCTCCGATTGATGCTCTGGTCGTGACCACCAAAATCGTAGTCCACATAGGTCCCAATCAGATCCACACTAGCCCACTTGACCCAGTAAGACACTACCCCATTAAAATCCACTGAAAAACAAATAAAACACCTAATCCAACTTAAAATCCATTGAAAAACAAATAAAACACTTAATCCAGCTAAAATCCAACAAAACCCTAATAAGAACCCTAATCAAACAAAATCCAATCAAATCCACTTAAAAATCCAACAAAATCCAATCAAATTCACTTAAAATCCAACAAAAACCCTAATCCACGTAAAACCCACGTAAATCAACCTAAAATCCAATAAAACCCTAATTAATCAAATTTTTAAACCCTAATCAAGTGAAAAGAAATTAAAATCCAAATAAATAAGTAGAAACCCTAATTAAAGTGAAAATCCATTGAAAACCTTAATTAATAAACATTCAAAATCTTAATTAATCCAGAAACCCAAATAAACACAAAAATCCTAATTAAAAAAATAAATAAACCCTAATTAACTCAAAATCCCTTAATAAACCCAAATTAAAACTTAAAACCATAATTTCAAATCAATTAAATAAAACCTTAAAATCCAAAATTAATAATCACATTTAACTCACAAAATTCTTATAAAAAACTTAAAATTAAAATCCTAAAATCCCTAAAAATTTCCAAAATAATTAATTAAAATCAGCTAATTAAACCTTAATCACAAACTTAATTAAAATCATCAAAATATAAACAAAAAGTCTAAAATAAAATTCAAAACCCTAATTAAAAGCTCAAAACCAAAACTCTAAAAAATCCTTAAAAATTCATAAAAAAATCAAATATAAATCAATTAAAACCTTAATTAAACCTTAAATAACAAAATTAAGAAATTAAATTAAACCCATGAAATCCAATTAAAATCCAAAAATTAAAACCGTAAAAAGTCCAACAAAATCCAAAAAAAAAATCAAAATAAAAATCCAAATAAAAAGGCCAATTCGTAGGCCCAAAATCAACCCAATCAGTCCAATAAATTCTTAAACCATAAAACCATATAAAAGTTCAAAAATAATTCCGGTGAACTCCTGATTTTCCGGCAAGAACTCCGGCGACCAATTCCGAGAAATCCGAGACAGATATTTGCCTCCGAGATACTTGGCCAACCACCTACAGCTCACGCCCGATCCAACGACGCTGATGGGCTGAGGAGAGGAAGATTGATGGCCCTGGAGAGCCTCGCCGGAGTATAAAGCTCGCCGTCAACAACAAAGAAGAAACTTTTTTGGCCAAGTCTTTCCAAAGCAAAACCTTGCAAACTCAGAGAATTCAGACCTCCGATCCCAAAGCCAGAGCCTCCTCTCCTTTTTTTTCCAAAAAGCCGCCACCACACCGTGATCCAGAGCTCGCTGGAGTAGTGTCGTTTGCCATCGGAGATCGCCGGAGCTCGTGGGACAACCACCAGGTACCCTCCTCTCTCCTCTCTGCAAATCCATCATGCATGCTGGACCTCCCTGAGCGTCCAGGTTGCGCCACCGTGGAGCCAGGCTCCCTGCGTGCCGCAGCCACCACCTCCGGCGATTGGTTCACCATCGCCGACGAAGCACAACCGTGGGCCAGGCTCCCAGGGAGCCCTCCCCTCCTCCTTTCTTCTTCTCCCCCTCTCCTCTTCCTCATCCCCAGAAGACTCAACACCTGAAGCTCAGCGGCGTCGCCGCTGCTACAGCCAGCGACACCCTGTCGTGGAGACGCTCGAGTGCTCCCACATACTCCAGACACTCCTGCGTCGCACCCGAGCCTCCGGAAGCATCCTGAGGATCCCCAAGCAACCTCGCAGCCGCCGCTAGAGCAACCAGCCGCTGTAACGCCCCGTGCCATCGCCGTAACGGCCCGTGCCGTCGCCGTAACGCCCCGTGCCGTCGCCGCTGATATCATCCCGCGAAGCCCCAACCACAGCCGCTGATATCGTCGCCGGAGCTTGAGGTGGGGGGACGTTCCAGACCTCCCGAAGCCTCGCCGTCGCCTCCCAGAGCCTCACCGCGCCGCCAACATGCTTCCCCGTGCCTCCGCACACTCCGACAGCCGTTTTGAAGCCTCTGGAGGGTCGCCGGAAAAGATCGCCGGCGGCAGAGTGCCGGCGATCTCCGGCGATCTTTGAATGGGCCATTTATGGCCCATTCAGTTTAGTTTTTGATTATTACAATTAGGTCCTTTATTTATTACATTTCAGTCCTTTTTTATTACATATGGGTCCAGACATTTGCATTGTAGTCCTTAGAGTTTTAAAATAATGTTTACTCTCTTAATTTGCCTGCAAATTTTGCATCTGACCCCCTGAAGAGTTCATCTTTTAGTTTTTAGCAAATTGATGCATGTTTTTATTACATTTAAGTCCTGGAAATTCACATTTAGGTCCCTGAAGTTTTTGAAACATTTTTTCTTTGTGAAAATTGCATTCTGAGCCCTGAATGTTTTCAAAATGACACTGTGTAGACACCCCGATTTTGATGTAGTTCATTGATAAGGCCTCATTTGTTGCTTTGGCTATGGCTGACCTTTGGACCAATCCCTAAGCCTACAGCCCAGTTAGAAAACCAGACCAATAGGGGAGAGCACCTACCTAGCACACCTAGCTAGCACGCCAACCCAGCACACCTAGCTAGCACACCAACCCAGCACACCCTAGCACACATAGGTGGTGCACTTATCCAGCGCACCTCCCTAGCGCACAAGGCTGCGACTACTGGCTTTCCACCTTCCTTGGCTGTTACCTCCAGCTGCGAATGTGCCATGGTATATTCCAGGCTCTTCGTCTGCGAGGCCCTCCATATACCCGTAACTCACCCCTGAGAGCTCCCTATAAAAGGACCTCCATAGGCATCGTTTTCAGGGAGTCAACCGAGCCACAACAGAGAGACAAAATCCATGGAGCTGAGAATTCTGAGCAAAATCCTTGCACCCAGCCATTTTCCACTGCAAAACCCAGCCTTTGCACAAGCTGTTCCATCAGTCCAGCAGTGTATTTTCATTCCCCGGAGCACCCCTTGCGTCCTGAAGCCTTCCAAAGCAACGAGGTTTTCTTTTCCGTGATATTGCAAGAGGGAACACATCGAGAGGTAGGCTTTCTACCACCTCTTTACTTTCTTCTAAATTTCATGTCAGAACTTAGAAAAAGCATGCTTAAAATCCTATGAATAATCTGTTTTGCACCGTGCATTAGACGTTTGCATGATAACATGCTCGCTTTCTTTAAAAATAATCTCCATGTTAATTCATGTTTTCATTTCTAGCATGAGATCGGCATAAGTATAAGTTTTATTGTTCCCCTGCATATAACACCTTGCCATGCACCTATGTCTGCCATTTGCACGTAAAGCATGCACACTTGATCATCATAATTACGTGTTTTGATTCAGATCTTGCTGGTTCTTGAATGTTTCACATGCACGAACCCATCATTCATTTCGGTTTCAATGTTTTGTTTTTATAATGGTTATTGATCCTGCACCCGCATCATGCGTTTTCCAGTTTTATCATGGCATGAGCCTTTTTAGCACTTGCATAATTCCTCCATGCATCTCTGTTGGGTGGGATCTGGATCAGGTTACAGTCTGATCCAGACTCCCTGGGAAGCACCAATCAGGCGCACCCCACCCGCGCACCAGTCTGACGCACTCTATAGGCGCGTCAGACTGGCTAGAGATCAGAGCATCTGCATTTTTATGTCTCTGTTTGCATGGTTTTACCGCGGGGTTTTAAGCTTGTCCCTTTCTGATTGGATTTTCT
>JAMKQA010016270.1:0-11241 GCA_024699735.1 Posidonia australis
CGAAAAGCCTTGAATATTCGTTGGCACATTCGTTTGCAAGAGTAACAGCCCGGAAGGTGGAAGGTCAGCAGCCAGAGCTGGGCGCCTGCTTGGTGCGCCACCTTAGTGCGCCACCTTGGTGCGCCAGCCCTGCTCACAAATGTTTGATTGGGGATCTGGCTAATGGGTTTGGGGCTCGGTTTAAGGGTTGATCGCATCCAAAGCAACATAAGGACACTCATTCCCGGGCTACCTCAAAATCGGGGTGTCTACAGTGGGCAAACCTCCTGAAGCTTTAGGAGTGACATGACCTTAGGGATGACGATGATCAATGATTTGACCAATGGTGTGTATTTTCTCTCTGGTCGTCAAGGGGCGTCTCTGCCCTTGCTATTGTCCTTACCTTGCAATGTAGGAGAATACATTGGCACAGCGGTGGTAGTGATGTGTGACGTGCATGGTAGCCTAGGTGTGGATGCATAAACTACTTGATTCTATATAGGCAGGCTCACTACTTTCACAGGTACGATAGGGGATTTGATGTAGGCAACAACAGTCTTCGAGGGATCCTTCCTCTTGTTGAAGTTGTTGTTACTACTGCTGGTGTCAACATATTGGTTGGATGAATTAGCCTACTTGGCGAATGTTGTGAGTGCGGGAAAGCTGCCGCTACACAACGAGATCTCCACACGAGCACCTACTCGAATCGAAGATTCAAAAGTGGTGATGGGTTGTATGCTATGCAGAGCCCCGGTGGATGGTTGTGCTCCACGTATAATCTTCTCGATAGACTCCTCGTCAGAGGGCCTATCTCGAGCTTGCGAAGCTAGGGCGCGTCTATACCCGACATAATCCCCAAATGGCTCATGGGGCTTCTGCCTAGTGGCGACTAAGTCCTCGCACTTTGAGACCATATCAAGGTTGAAGGAGTATTGCTCTGAAAATGCCTGATTAAGGTCATTCCACGTTTTAACCGAGGTTATATCTAAAGATGTGAACCACTTTAAAGTTGGACCTATAAGGCTTTTATGGAATAGCCGAATAAGTAACCTCTCATTGGCATGAAGCTGAGCGAGATTGCCACAATACGCCTTCAAGTGAGAAATAGGGCAGCCTTTCCCATTATACTTTTCAAACTCTGGGATATGAAAGTTCGAAGGGAGAATAGCCTCTAGAAAGTAATAGAGGTCCCACAAATGACAAGGCTAGTAGTCTCCACACTGCACTAAACGTAGTGCTCTTTCTAAATCACTCGCCCTAGCAAAGAGAGCGTCTGGGGTTGCTGCCGTTAGAGAAGCTGTAGCTAGGGCGGGACCAATAGTGGGATGGCCGACGTATCAGTGCGTTGTGGTGTGTTGCTATGGAATGTGTGATGGAACTTGAACCTAATGTAAGGGAGAAGGATAGAGGGTATGTTGTGCTATGGGTGGTGCTGGATGTAGAAGCAGCATATTTTGCACCTATATGGTCCTAGGTAATGAACTTGTTGGATGTCGTGCCCCTACTGGTCCAAATGGCTGACCACCAGATGTTGGAGCTACATGGTGTGGATAATGTTGTGGTGGAATAAGAAGGTAGTGTCGACAATCCCATTGCTGATGTAGCGAGGAGCTGTGGCGATGGCTGTGGTGGTAGTGTGTGAGGTGCAACTTGGCATGCTTGGGATGGTTGTAAGGGAATATCAGGAGTAGGATGAACAGAAGATGTCAGAGTTGGATCCATTGAAAGAGTCATTTTGTACAGCTTTTGAGCAAGAGCTAGGAGTTGCTATGGTCGCATGGTGGTAATGCTATCACTAGCAGTATCGATGGTCAGAGTAGTGAATGGAATAGAAGTCAAAGGTGGCTGAAGACCTAACTATCCTGTGGACATGACACCTACTGAAGGAACGATCGTAGTCGACTGGGTGTCAAATGTAGTAGAGTCTGTCAAAGGACAAGACATGGTCAAATCAGGAACCCTTGTGGTAATTTCTATGATGGCCTCAGTAACAGGCTCCAGACCATTCAGAGTCTGCTAATGTCTCGAAACCACAGGGTAAGAATTCTCACATGTTTGATGGTGACTACCATGGGGCGAAGGCACAATAACTAAGTTCAAGATAACCGAGGATGAAGGGACTGAGGTAGAGATCTCCTTTGGAGTAATTGAGGAAAAGGACTCGCTAGTGTCCTGAGCCATTGCTGACCAAGAATGAGTAAGGATAGGTCTACGATCATAGACAAGAGGATGGCACTTACAAGGAGCTATCGTCTAAAGTGACAAATAACTCAGAAAAATAGTCGAGAACAGATGTCTTAGAGCAGGAGTCACTAAAGGGACCACTCAAGCTCCAACTAAGGAACTCACATAGACCTGTGAACAAAAGATAAAGAAAAGACAGGCCATAAAACACAAAGGAAAGAAACAAATGAAAGAAAGACATTAAGCACAATGCAAAATGTTTGTTAAAGTGGCATGAATGGCACACGTGTACATGAATGCTTCTAAAATGCTCTCTCACCAGCTACGTGTGTCCTAATAGGCTATCTACACTAGACTCTCATAAGGTGATTCAGGTCTTTGACTCAAGGTAGAAAGTAAGGTCCCTATTCTAAATCCTAGCTAAAGCGTAGGTACTAAATGAGTGGTGCGTTGGTGGCCTCCACTCTTGTGATAGTAAGGAGTTGTACCCTCTACTAACACCGACACGACCCTAGACAAGGGGGAACAAACTAGCTACATGTCCCACGCCAAAGCCATAGAATGAGTAACCGGAACTATCTTTCTCAAACTGAGTAGGTGGACATTGAAGAGGAGAAGATGCATGTCCTATATGATCATTCATGCACATATGCTTGGTGTCTTTTACTTGCATTTTATTAGGCCAGAAGAATTTAATAGAATTTGTCTCTGGTTGTACCTTATTAATTGTTCTCTAAGTTTGTGTGTTTTTATTTTAAGCCAGGTAGGAAAACAAACATGTCTCTACTTTCCTAGGCATGGAAGATGCAAAAGGGGAAGAAAACTCACAAACATGGCAATTAAAAGTGCACTCAGCAAGCAAAATGCATAATCATGGCATGTGTGATTGTTGTGTCATTATAGTGAGGAGAAGCAGGCATCATATCAAAAGGCATGCATCAAGTTATGTGCATGTGTTGTGAATTAAGCAACATGTAAGAGAAAAACACAACAATCAAAAGACATGTACAAGAAGATATGTATAGATAAGTACAATACATAAATACAAACGAAAGAAGCTAAGCAAAGACAAAGGCATGCAAGCGAGAAACTGATATGAAAGCCAAAATCTAGTATCCCCCGTGGAATCGTCATTTCCTATGACGTGCTAGCAGAACCACCTGACTCCTCATGCGTAAAAGCACACGAACAGTTTCGATAAGGTCATGGCGAGATGGTGAATTCAAGGAGAGACACTTGACTCAAAAACACAAAGCAACGGCAAAGAAAAGGATAAGAAAAAGGAGTCATCACCTAATCTTTTAACGGAAAGACAAGGAAAACCAAAATACGTAAGATTGCGAGAAAACTATGCAAATGAATGAATGGGTGTGTGCTCCATGCCTAAAGGATGCAACACTCAATTATTGCGGGCTAGAGAAAGGGTAAAGATTCTTGTTATGCAAAGGGAATGTGTTAGACACCTTCATATACCCAAAAATCGATCTTTCTCGACTAATCGCTTGGTATATGCCATTTGTCAATGCATGCTTAACTTGTGATGAATGCCTGAGATTATGCCAATATGAATGCGAGAAATAAATGCAAAAATTTCAAAGAATATGACTCAAAATGAGAGAAATGAAAAGGAAAATAATGGAGGCATTGAAAATGCTAGTTAATGTACGCCCTAGGGCAATAGAAAATCAGGTAAAGCTGAATCATCTAAAGAGACAATTGCACAAAATGACAGAAACAAGAAATATTCGTGAAAGTCCAAAAAGAGAAAATAATCTACATTAAGGTCAATGTAGGCATTTAAATGCCAATTAATGTACACCATTGGGCGATAAGAAGACCTATACAAAACTAAAATCATAAAAATCAGGAAAACTTAAAATATCGTGAAACCAAACAAGGATCGAAAAGCCATGGGAAAGTCAGCACCAGAAGACAAGGAAGTGTTTTGTAACTGTTTGGATTCTAGGCCCCTCGTGAGTGGTTTTTGCCAGTTGTAATTGCCTAACAAACTCGTCTAAGATAACCACCTACTCTAACTACCATTGACTGCCGTCGCATGTACTCGACAATATATTCCGTCATCGAGACTCGCATGACCATTCACCATTCCAGACAGCAAGCTCCGATCTGAATTTGCCACAAAGTAGGATTGTATGTCATGATGCTTGATTCGATAAGCAATAAAAGACCAAGAGAAGATTATTCATGCAAACAAGACATAAAATCAAGCTCTAGACCTCTCCTCCCATCTAGATCGTTGGAGAACCCACTGACTGGCCTTGATGAAGGGCAACGAGGAGAATAGAGCCACAGAGTGGCATGGAAGATGAATCCAAGCTACCAGTGAGCAAGAGCGAAATCGAATAAATCCATTCATGTGATTAAATCAGAAAATGGTGTCTTAGATAGTTTCCCCACCCTGCTTGCCGACGTGAGTGCCTATCGGTTAGGGAAAAAGGTCGGTGAGCCTCACAAAGGTCTGACGATGAATGGGAGATGGAAGGAGATGTTTGAAAAGCAAAAGAAGAGGGAAAGGAACAATTCTGTACACTAAGACTAAGGGAAGGATCGACAGATCCTCCCACCCATCTACCCCACCAACGTGCACACTAATCATCCTTGTCAAAGGTTGGCGAGGTCCATTTGGAGTCTGATGAGATTGGGGAGTCAAGGAAGAAATGCAAGCATGGATTTCAGTAATAAAAACACACTAGAACTCCTCTCCCTTGTTTAATTGCCAACACTGACCAAGCTTCGAAGAGCATTTTTGTTTAGCCATTGACGACGAAGGGAGAAAGAAAAGCTCCCCGAGGCATGAGTGTGGAGGTCACAATGCTCATGGACCTCTCTCTCAACTCCGATCACGTCAGGAGGGAGAAAACTCCTTATCATTGTCATTTCCAGTCATCATTATAGAAGAAAGGAGGTGACGGAATGAGCACTGGAAACCAACACTCGATAACATGCACACTCACATATGAAGTTAACAGGAATAAGTAGGGCTAGGGACTTACCTATGGAGTGCTGATGATCGTCGAGAATTCCTCAAAGCTCGAATTGCATAGGAAGAACGTGAGATTGCCATTGGAAGCACTGGAGCTTTGACGAGATTGCTTGAACTGGACTGGAGCTAAAGCTTCGAAGCTGGGAAGGTGGAAGTGATGCAGGCAATCTCCGATACCCTTTTGCGTGGCACGGAGGAGTTAAATAGGTAGTGGCTTCAAATTAAGGGTGTAAATGTATAACAGCCAGAGATGAGTAGCGGCGATGAGCTTTAATGGCTCCAATTGGTGAATTTGAAGTTGAAGTAGAGGTATGATTGTCCCTGGGAAGTGATGGAGTAAGCTTGGGTCAATGTAGGCTGTCGTCCACGAAAGATCAAGTGACTAAATGACAAGGACTTCTGCCCCCCTTAGTACTAAAATAGGGCACTTCGCTAGCAATTATCACCACTTACATCCATCGTCTATAAGTGCCAGGTCATCTCGCCATCAATAACCACTTGAAATTACCACATGACCCAATAAAAGCTAGTCAAACAGCCTCTAAGCCCGTTGACCGACCTTTTTAGGGACCAACCAGTAATCAATAGTTTTGATGGATGATGGTGGTATGATCTTGGAAGCTTTGGGATATTGGTGGATGTTATGTGGTGTTTCTAGGGAATGTGAATGGGCCCACCATTTCCACAACTCACATCCTCTCTCCAAAGCCTACTTAAAGCTATTTGCAAAATCTGGGGCATCTACAACATCAACCCAAAATCAAGATAGTCGACCCACCTCCTTCATTCATTGTGTGCTTTGGTCCTGCCTCCACATTTTGTGGATGACCGAGTTACGTAAGTCATAAGGCATTGACCACTCATAGCATACTTTGAGGGACATGGGAAAGGAAAAGAGGTTGAGACGCAAGAGGCTCCAAGCTAGTCCTAGTGGAAAACAAAACAGGAAACAAATGAACCCATATGCGACAACAAGCTAAAACCAGCATAAGTCAACCAAAATTTGACATACCACAATCATCCATGGGAGAAGGATGGCATTGCAATGAAGAGACGCCAATGCTATTGTAGACACCCAGATTTTGAGGCTACTTGTCAACAGACACCTCCAAAAAAGCTAGCTCTAACTACAACAAGGCATTACCCAAAACCTAGCCAATCCTAGCATTACAAACCCATCTGACACCATAGACCTACCCAAATTCACCAGCCTAGACCACACCACAAGCCCAAAACCCATTGATGTTCCAAACATCTAAGGAATAGGGCCAAGATCTAGCAAGTAGGCCCAGTAATTGGTCAATCGCGTATATGATGCACGAATGGCTACCGCGTATTAATTGTGCAAATAGCTAGCGCATATTGCTTATGTGAATGTCCTATGTCAGTACCAACTACTAATGGATTGTTTGGTCCAATCTCTTTTGGACCACCAATTCCATGCCTCTCATTGGCACACATGGATCAAAGAGTGTACCTTGATGTGCCTTGACCATCGTGCTCTTCATCCACATCTAAAACCCAATCCAATCTTAGACTTGCATTCAAAGTTTTGTTAAGCATCAATAGCATTCATGCATTCTAAAACCTATAAAACCACCTCCATTTCCAATGAGAAATCTCGCTTGGCCATACCCTACACTTTTGGCAACCCGTCTCCTACGCCCAGCCTTGCCTAAGCACCTGTTGCCACAAAGCACCATTGCCAAGCCTCCTAGCTGTGCACTCCACCACCTCCAGCCTAACCATCAGAAGCCACACATCACTGGCCACCCAAACTAGCATCCACAGCCAACACCACTTCATAAACATCCCAAGCAACAGCACGAGCACCCAAAACCTTGTATAGCACTAGCCGAACCATGGCTCGCCTCTACCATCTCCGTCCAAGTAGCAATAATCCAATGCAAACTGCCAACATTGAGAGAGCACATCCTAGCCCTCAACATAGGTAAGTGCAACACCCCATAGCATAATTGAGTAGTAATGCTCGTTCCTTTCCTGTTGTTTGGCTTGCATTCTATTTGGTTTCATCCAGAGCCTTAGTCTCCATGCATTCACTGTAATTGATTCCTGTCATAGTGCAAGGCCATTGCCAGTTGAGCTTGAGATGGAATCCATTCCTTCATGTGTTCTTTGGCTCACAACTCGTTTTTGATGTCTCACTAGGCCCTCAACTTTCTTTATACGACCGTTCATCCTCACCATGACAAATGGGTTCTAACATTCCCACATTGAGTATGGGACGAGGCAGAGCACCTTGCATATAGTTGTTTCCTTGCATTGCATTGCTTTGTTTTCTCTTCTCTCTTCACTTCGTCCCTTTCTCCATGTAGCCCTAGAGAACTCCCTAGGATTCACAGCTTGATTCCATGGCCACTTGAACCAAAGTGCTCTGGCTCTTAGCAATGGTGATGGGTAGGGTGAGGTATGTGTTATCGATTTGATTTGGTAGCTTTAATTTGTTCCTTGGTACTCCTTATAACTTCCACAATATTAGGTCATTAATTTCAAATGGTTTCAATCCACAATATGAGCAATGAAGCATCGTTGTCTAAGCTCTATCACCTAGTGCACGTGTTACCACCACATATGGCTTGCATGTATACCTTGCACATATGACCAGCATGTGTGCCCATGGTTTTGACAAGGCAATGCAATTGTTCTACATATTATATCACTTTGTTTTGGTTTGTCACTTCAAATTTGTTTCTCTGCATGTTTACTCATATTTTGCATAGCATCAAGCATCCTTCTCTAGCCATACACTAAGGATCACACATTCACTTGCAATGCATCAATTTCCCTTAGGCATACATTATTTGGCATTTAGTTACCTACATAGCTACACATGCGAGTGAATCAAGCTTTAAATACCGAGTCATCAGGTGTATTGGGGTGCCTAACACCTTTCCCATGAGTAATAGGAGTCCTTATCCTTTCTTTGGTTGCAATAATCAATGTGTCCCATCCATTGGCACAAAGCATCACATTTCTTTATTTGCATTGCTTTCATCACATTTCTTTTGCATCTAGTTTTCATCGCCTTACTGTTTAATAGAGTAGGTGGTGACTCCATTTCCTTTATCCTTTCATTTTGCCTTTTGTTTTGCTTGGTGTTTTTTAAGTCAAGATCCTTCCTTGGATTCACCATTTCATCATGGCCTTATCAGTATGTGTGTGTGGGTTCGTCCCATGCGCACACCCTTCGTCATTAGCATGATCATAGGAACTAGCGACTCTACTAGGGATGCTAGACTCCAACTTTCATTTTGAGTTTTTCTCACTGGCACGGCTTTCACTTTGCCTTGCCTTGCTTGTGCTTGCTCTCTTGTGCACTTATCCATGCCTTATTTTTTTATTCATGCTATACTACATGCTTTTTGCTTGGTAGATGTTTCATTTTGCACACATTTGCTCTACCATCACACATGCACATGCCATGCCTCATGCCTTTTGATGTGATGAATGTTTCTCTTTTCACAATCATGCTGACACAACACTCACACATGCCATGATCTTGCCTTTTACTTGATGTATGTTGCTTACATGCCATGATTTGGGTGTTTCACTCCCCTCTCGCTTTTGTCATGCTTAGGGATAAGTAGAAACGTATTTGTTCTCCCTTTTAGGTTAAACTAAAATCCATAGATAAAAACAGCAATAAGGCAAAACTAGAGCCAAATCTACATCTCTCCCTCATCAAGCTTAAAAAAAATGTAAGTAAAAAACTGTCACATCCCACATTTTCCAAAATAATTTAAAACAAATTAAATTAAGGAAAAATTAAAGCCAAACAATAAATATCTAACTACCAGGAACCTGAGTGTGTGGCTAGTAGACTCCAGACTATATGCACTACGCTAATTCTCTGCATACCTGCACCTGCAAATCAAAAACATGAGGAAAGACGTATGAGTGACCAAAGTCACCCAATACACACCCAAAGAAAACCACAGAAAGCAAAACATAATCAATTTTCCTTTTAAATTCATTTCGCAAACTATTTTTTCAAAACCTCACAAACCAGGCCCACACCGGCCAAAACCACAGTTGGGGCTCTACTAGCCCAAAGCCACAAGCAAAGGCCCTCAATGGCCAAAACCACACACAATGATTCGGGAAGTTCGACGCCAGGCAACCTAACTCTGGCCACACGCAGTCTACCGAGGAGCGACCATGGCGTTCTACACTGCCACGGCGTGCCACCCTGTGTAGGAGCCAACCACCGTCCTATGATTCTCCCACCTGGAGAACCCTCACATAGCCAACCCCTCCTTGGGAAGGTTGTCCTGTCTCTCAGGATGCTACCAACTACGGGGCACGTGTCCCATCCGCACTGGCCACCACAGGGTACACCTCCTATTTTCAAAACAATTTTCCAAAATAGGCCAACTATTTTCTTGAAATCCATTTCCAAAACCATTTTCATATCTTCAAAAATTCTTCCAAAACCTCAGCAAACGGCGCATCAAGGGTCCCAGGAGACCAGCACTGACGGCCCATAATTCCTCTCAAAGGGACCAACAAACCCAATCCAGAAAACCCTCGAAAATCAGATTTTTATAAACTCATTTGGCTTTGATTCGGCATGCCGAAAACAGGTTCGGTATGCTGAAAATCCCTAGTTCGGTAGACCCATCTGGATCGGTCGACTGAATCTGGTCAATGGTCAATACTCATGCTAAATTCAGTATACCGAAACTGGTTCGGTCGACCGAGATCTCCTGATTTGGGCGATCGTCTAAAATCGAATGACCTAATTTCGACCAGAGGACCTAATCTGAAAGAAAAACGGCATACTAAATTGGTTCGATATGTCGAATTCTATGACAATAGAAAACGACCCAAACCCTACAGTCTAAAATCTCCCCAACTGGGACCTTTGATCGAACCTGCTAAACAAACACCGAAAATCTTGGATAAAACATAATATGTAGACCCTCGACTCTACTCCAAATCACAACAAACAAAACTAAAATCCATTCACCATGCATCAAGATATAAAATCACAAAGGCAAAAGGGTCAAAATGACCCAAAACACACCAACCGCCATAAATATCCATAAATGCCACAATAAATTCTAAAAATCATCCATAAATGCCACAATAAATGCCACAATATCCATAAATATCCATAAATGCCATAAAAATCATCAATAAATCATGGGGTGTAGACCATTGAGTCTACTTCAAAATCCCTCAAACCATTCATGATTCCAACCACCACACAGTTAATACGAAAATCATAAGAGGAAGGGGCTCAAGAACGGCTACAATAGCCATCAACCTTGAAATTTCATTATCCTCATAAATATCAATCCAAACTGCAAGATATCTATATTCTCATGCTATATATCACATTCCCATTCATTTCATGATTTTTCAACAATTTTTCATGCATTTATCTCAATTTTCATGCAATTAACCCATCGTTAATGAAACACTGAACGGAGGAAGGGAAAGGGTTCGCGTACTTGGCTCAGCCCTCCGGCGACCCTCCCGCACTCTAGTGAACCTCCTCGCGCCCCGGCGAAGCCTCTCTTGCCGGCGGACACATGAGCGGCTCACACCACATCCTTGATTGTGCGTCGTTCCCCTTTCTCTTCTTCACTCTCTGTCACCTCCTCCTCTCTCCACACTCTGCAGCCTCCCTTTATCCTCTTTCCCACCCGCATTGCGCCGGCCGCCCATCACGTCAGAAGAGACGGGGAGGAATGGGCTGGCATCGTTCGTTGCATGGGTTGGAGAACAGAAGGAAGGAGATGGAAAAAATGGTACGGGCTCGTGAGAGGAAAGGGAAAAGAAAGGAGGAAAAGGAGGAAAAGAAAGGAAGAAAAGACAGGCACACAAATCGAGGTGACTGTGCATCCTAAAATCGGAGTCCACATTAGTCCCAAATCGTAGTCAGGTGCTGTAACCATGCCGGCGAGGAGATTCCACAAATGAATGCGAAATCGGTCGGCAAAATCACGTCGAAAAAAGCAAAAATAAATGGAGTCGCCACCTAATCTATTATGGAAGACAAGGAAAACCATATACATGAAAAATCATGCAAAAACAACAAAGACAAA
>JAMKQA010016272.1:0-10230 GCA_024699735.1 Posidonia australis
CTTCGGTGCAGCGACGGCGGTTGGTGTTGCTGCTGAGGTTGGAGGCGTCCGGGGGAGGGCAGCGGCATCTAGGGAAGGGGGCGGCAGAGTGGGGTCGATAGGAGGCTGAGGCCGTTTGTGTGTGGGCGACGAGCATGGAGGGGAGGTCGCCGGGGGCAGGAGCGGGCATGAAGGGCTTCGGGTTGGGGAGGGCGGCTGCTGCAGCGTTTGAGAGTGAGGGTGGGGGATGGGATTCGTTTAAATATATTTTAGGGTTTTGTTTTGGACGGGAGGGAGTGTATTTGATTTTAAATTTCAAAAAAAAAAAAAACCAGAAACCGGTTTTTATTGGGAACAAAAGCGGTTTTAAATGTTGAGTGAGCATGCAACTGATATGTACTCTATATATATATATATATCATAAGTTAATGGGTCCACGGGTTTGGATTTTGTTAGACCCAGATCCGACCTAATAAGTGAGCAGGTCTAATGGGTTCGGATCCACGGATCTTATTTTCAAGACTCATATCTAGACCCACAGGTCCGGATCTAGACCCGACTCATTGCCGCCACCATGCCCCTACATATGGTGGCTACTGGTGCTGGCCATGGCAGAAGGTCTACTAGCCATGGCAGTACTACTGTTGACCACGTCTGGAGCCGTTGGTCCCATGCCAGCACTCCCTCGTGCCGCGGGAACGTCATGGTTGTGCTTGCCTGCGTATGTTGTGATCACTGACTTGAGATCGTTCGCTGCTCTCTCGACGTTTTTCCTCACCGGACATCCTGCTGCGGTGCACTTGTAGTAGCTCCTGTTGTTGTCCCGAGACGAGCGTATAAGCTTACAAGAATAGGTATGTACTCATGAAATCCTAATTGATGACCATAAGTGGATATTGTCGTGTTATGTGCTCACCTTTGATTTGGGTTCCCCTTGACCACCTTCTGGCCATACTTTCTCCACCGATACCCATCGTCTAGGATGTCGATGTCACTTGTGGTTTGAACCACAACTCGTGGCTCCCTAACCATCTTGCTTCCTGAGCCTGAATCGTCATCATTCTCACCGTCTTCCTTCCTGCATTCGATACAATATATACCTACTTGTGAGCACGTATGGGTCATGAATTATATCTATCATCGTTCTTCCATGAAAGTATAGCTAGGATTCAGATTAGATCAATGCTCACCAGCGCTTGGCATAAGGTTCTTCGTCATACTCATCGCCCCCTGAGTACTCCGACGAATTCTCCGGCGTCGCAACTGTCGACTCAGCCTTGGAAGCGAAGAGAGCCTGCGCAGAAGCACTGGTTGAATTGTGCCTTTTGGTGGTGTGAGGCTTCTCATGCTTGTGGGTTCCTCTATACACAATCTCGGTAATTTGGCCATCACCAGTTCTCTCCACTTTCTTCCTTGTTGGGCAACCCGGGTGGGTGCACTTGTAATAGCTACGTGGGTTCTCGCTCCCTTTCACCACTTTCTGGCCATACTTCTTCCAGTTGTACCCGTCGTCTGACCTTCTCTCTTCTCTAGCATGTGCTAGTTGAGTTTGATTTTGGGGGTTAGATGTTTCAGCAGAAGATTTTGTTGGCTTCTGCTCGGAGAATCCAGATGGGAAGTTGTTAGATTCCTCGTATAGATACCACGGCGGCGTCGGCGGCGGCTGCTGGTGCTGGTTGTGGTGTTGGTTGTGCTGCCTGGTCAAGGATTCTTCTCTCTGTTGAAGGAATCAAGCACGTTCTTGAATTAGTATTTTAAGCAAAAAAAACAATGTAATAAAGTGGTAGACTGAGACATATGAAGTAACTTGAACAAGTCGCATACACTTCGATTGGTTGCCATAGTAGGATTGGATTGGGATTGGATTGGGTCACTCCAGTTGAATGCTTGTGATGGGAACGTTCCATAATTTAGTAGTGGCATCCCCATCTGTTACGAAAAAGAAAAACAATCAGGAATACCCAATTAATTAAACATAAGAGTTAATTAATTTACTCCTAGCTAGCTAGTTACTTCAGAAGCTTAATCGTCCTTCTTTCCTACAAAGAGAACTCCAGACAATTAAAATGGAAGAATATAATCTTAGACAAACTACATATGTTGCTTCTGCTACGTACGCCAAAGTTGGAACCGAGATCAGCTGGCAAGTCCCAGAGCGGAGCATCTACCATTCCAAAGTTGGAAAAGCTAGACGTTGGAATTGGGCTGGACATGACCGGCACGGTGCGCGCACAGACGTCGTCATCGCCGACCCCCACAAGCAAGTCTGAGAAAGAGGCGGAGAATTGCCCAAGGGAGGAGGAGGAGGAGGGCATGGGGTTAGAATCAGCAGCAGAAGTGAGGAGGCCGCTCCCATTAGTAGACGAAGACGCCATATGTCGTGGAAGTGACGGTGGAAGTGAATGTTGTGGCCTATGTGGGGTGCAGGAAGAGCAGGGAAGGGGTGTGATGTTTGTTTTGTCATTTGTTTGCAAACGGGGTGCGTGGTATTTGTATGTCTGAGGGAGAAGCGGTATTTTCTTCGAAAAGGTACGCGGCCAGAATTTGACCGTGGAAAACAGTCGGGTCAAAAGCTCTTTTTTGACTGGAGGGCGGGAATGGCCACTCCATTGATATTTAGGTATCTCTCACCACAGCCGTCGGAATGGTAGATCCTGTACAGGTTTATGAGTGAAATGACTGATTTAGGTATGGAACAGTTCGCAATGGCTTTCAGGGTGTCACAGACCGAGTCTACCGAGGTAGGCATTGCGGTGTGACGAGATTTATCAAAAGTTGCATTATCTTTACTAGTAACGATACAACTTGGATTTTGTTCTAGACTCTACAGACTTTCAGGCAGCGATGGAGAGACCTCGCGCCAATGTCACGCCTCTGTGTACGTTGGGAAAGGGTCAAGAGTGCCAGGTCTTAATTTAATGTCTTGTTTCTTTCTGGAAATCTAATTTTTGAATTTCATTTCCGAATCAATGGAATTGCATTCTTAGCAGTATCCATCACACTTTACTGCTATCGAGTAAATCCATTTATTTATATCACGATACGATCGTCAAGTTTGAAATATACTGCAAACGGCCCACAGACAAGCATTTTATTTAGGTAGGTCTAGGCCGTTGTTTCCAACGGTGACGGAACCAACCGGGCGATTGGGAAAAGAAAAAGTCTAACGGAACTGTAGTCCCATCCATCAAAGGGATCAACTACTATCTATATTTATATTATATTATTAATTATCACTTAAAAAAAAAAGAGAAACATATCACTTAAGCAATGTCCATTAAACATTTATAATAATATACTTATTAATATTATTCAATGCATGTGTAGAATTAATAGTCATTATCGCAAATATCTTTTAAAATATCTTTTTTGTTTTTGACAATCAACTAGAAAAATTTCTATAAAATGTTTTTGTGAATTTTTTTTAAGTACTACGATAAATAAAAATTCTTATAAAAAGATAATACTTAATTATTTATATTTTATTTATCATAAAGAAATAAATTTCATATCTTTTTTCCAACTATGATCCTATATATAATCAAACATCTTTACATATATCATTTTTTTTGAACAATCAACCATAAAAATAAACAAGTAAATCAATTTTAGAAAGTTTAATTATTTTGGTTGTTCTCAACAAATTCATCAATCTCTTAACTTTCCATTTTTTAAGTTTATTCATTCATAAAATTAAAATACATGCACGTATAGTGTAGACACCTCGATTTCTAGCTAATGTTGGCAGACGGATCCGATGGAGAGCGTTGTTGGACGGCTGACCCGGATTTCCCCTAATTCCCCAACTAACCCCATAAACCTAAACTAACCCAGAAAAACCCTAATTACCCTTAAATCCCACTCACCTAACTAAGCCCAAAACCTAAAACCCGACCCATGTGCTCTTGCCCAATGACACGCGCGGCCCAAGCGCGCGTCTAGAATAGAGCAGCACTGGTCACTTTCGTTGTACGACATCGTACCTCGTACGAGCGACGTTGTGCACGAAATGTCGACTTGTTTTTCGACGTGCATGACATCCCTCAACCTTCCCACGCTGTGTCACTAGCCTCCCATGCCCTGCGTCGCTTCCCCCGACACGCAAGGCCTGCAGCAGCGCCGACGAGCCTTCCCTTGCCATTCCTGACAACTGAACCATGCCCTGCCATCACCACCTACCACCAAGAACCAAGACCAAAGCCATCCCAAGCTCCCTCAGCCAATTCACCTAGAGCATTCGCGAGAAGAGAGAACTAGAGGAACCTCAAGAGAGCTTCGTTGGAGAATTCGAACCCAATCCACAAACTCTGACTAGCCGCTTTGCTTCCTCTTCCGGCGAACTTCCTGAGCTTCCTAGCATCCTCCCACGCGTCCCCAAGCCATTCCCAGACCGCCCGCAGCCACCGTTGTCAACGACCCGCCTCTTGTCGGAACTCCCCCACCTGTCGACACCGATGACTCTTCTCAATCGCCCACAGGTACAACATTATCACTCAGGCTGCCATAGGAATAAAGAGCATCGCTTACTCGTCACTCTCATTTTGGTTTTCTTGTGTTTTCATCCCCATCCCATCGCATCCCATCACTCTCCTCGTCGACGGATAGCGATCACCAGCGTGAGGCCATCCCGGCCCTTGAACACCTGGTTTGGACATCCAATGGCATCTTTCTTCCTCCCTTCACCCCTTGGAGTGGTCGAGCTAATTCCCCAGGCCGGAAACCTCCTATGGAGGCTCGCTGGAGGTGGATTAGCACTGACACGGACGACGGAGGAGGGGAGAAGAGTCCACTGCATTTCATTGGTTTCACGACATTTACATCTCATCTAGGTGGTCCTCCCAAGCTCCTGGATGATCCCTTAGGTCCGGAGATGCTCCGTCTTCTAGGGAGGAGGCGATGAAGGAGGTGGGCCTGGCCCTGTTCCATGTGCGCGTCACGATTGCGCGCACCACATGTGTGTGTTGATCATGGCAAAAATAGAGTCGGGTCCTACTAAGCCAAGGTCTTCTCCCCTACTTGGGGTCATTCATGCATGTCTTGTTTCTTTTGGTATAATTTTACTCTCTCTGGTTTGCTTAGTCCCTTGATTGCGGTTTGGTTTTCCTTTAAATTTTGGTTTCCTCGACTTTGAATCATGCATGAGCTCCTAGTATGATTTCTTTCCCCACACCTCGATGGCTACTTCACAGTGGTATCTTTGTGTTGTAGATATGGCAATGATGGAAAACGATCATGGCATCTTTGGGAACATGCGTCTGGGTTGCGCGAGCGACGCACGCATGGCACATGCGCGTGTCATCCAGGGAGCAACTCCGACCCAGCCTAGCCAATGGGGCCACTTGGTTTCCATCTTGTGCTTTACTTGTTGTTTCCCGATTCGATTATGATTTTCTTTTACTTTGATTTGTTACCTTAATCATATGATTTATTTTCCTAGCATCATCCATATAATCCCATTAACCAGTATCAAGTGCCTACATTTCCATGCACACGAGCGAGATATTGAGAAAAATTGACTTATCGGGAGTGCGGGGGTGCCTAACACCTTCCCCGTACGTAATAGGAGTCCTTACCCTTTCTCTGGTTCGCCATGATCCGTGTGTCGAACCCATTTGGCATGAGTCATTTTACTTTGCATTCGATTTCGAGTTTTGATTCTTCGATACGGTTTTTCTCGTCTTCTCGTTTTAAATAGACTAGGTGACGACTCCACGTTTTCGTTTTCGCACAGTTTCTGGTATTTTCGAGTCATTTATTTTCCACCTTCGGAACCGTCAGACTCGCCATGACCCTACCGACTCCCATAAGGTCTTGCTTATGTGGGGAGCGCGGTTCCCCTCTGCCGACATGGTCACATATAGATCAAGGTCAAGGGAGAGATGTGTGGAGGAGGTGGGAGTGAATGGGGGAGATGGAACGGGAGGGGGATGGTCGAGGGAGGAGGCGAGTAGTTGGCTGTGGATGACGTCGGTGGTGGGTGTGTTCGGGATTTTGAGGAAAGAACAGGAGATTTGGGAGAGTACCAATAAGAGCTTGTATGATGGTTTCCAGCACTAGAATGCTCTTATGGTACTAGTGTCATTTCCACTTCACAATGCTTAAGTGTTGTGGTTTCTTCACGAAGAATGAGATTTTGATTTTGATTTTTTTTTGTGCTTGGTATAATTGATCTCAAAATGTCCTTGTTTTTCATAATTGGCAAAAGATTTGCAATGGATCCTAGGCCTATAAGTATTCTATTTTTCTAGTCATTCTTCTAGGTCGTGTGTGTGTGTTTTCGCATCTTCTTGTTGCACGAATTTTGCTATTTGGTTTATTTTTCTTCTTTTCGTGGATAAAGCTAAGGAGATGGTTATGATGGCAGAGAAGACAAGACAGAAGCTTTTATTTGGATCCACTTCTCAAGCTAACGAAGGGAATGATGAGGAGATGGGTTCCAAGTAAGAGATGTAGGATTGGTTGTTGAGTGTTGGTATTGCGTCTCCAGTGACAAAAGAGTCTGCGAGTGCACCATATCATCAGCAATTGTCTCACCAAGTTAGACCAGCATATCTTTGTAATTCTCAAAAATTTTGTTCTCATGTTTTCCTTCAGTGATTTGAGAATTGATCTCAGCGGCGGTCAAGTATATAGTGAATGTTTTTGTTCATAGTTTTATTTCTTTTATTCAACAATGATTGGCTTGTTTCAAACTAGGGTTATTATTTAGGACTTTAATTGATTTGAGAAATGAAATACCAATAGATAATATGAATAGCAAAGAGCTGTTTTTATACTAACTTTCTCTATAACAACAAACTCTTATATGTTTGATATGCTACTTTATTGGCCGTTTCCATATCATTTTATTATATCTTCTATGTATCATTTAAATTTAATCAGATAAATGTTTGTATACTTAAACATTCTATTTTTTTTAAAATATAAATTTATCCAATTACTTGATTATCCTACTCATTCTATATCCTACCATGGGTAATGCGGTGGATAAAGGTAGAAACTTAGAGAATGCGAGTTGATACCTGCTCTGTTACCTATTAGGATTTAAAGGATAAAGGTATGAGTAAGGTTTTACCTTCTCGGACTTGTCCTGTTTACAAGTCTAAATCCAGAGCAACGTCGACATGATGATGGATAGAAGCGTCTCCAGCACCAGTAAGTCCACTACGTCGTCGTCAAGATTCACACACTTGTAAATCGCATCGATCATTGAGATGAGAAGCTTCACGTTGTGGGGGGGAGGCACTCCAGATTAGATCAGAGTCGACCTCACCGTGGAGGTGTTTGTGGACGATGAGTTCGTGGAGGCAATCGAGAGCGAGATCAACGATCTTGAGGAATCTGAAGGCGACGATAGCGAGGAGTGGGGAGAGGAAAAGGTTGGTGTCGGAGAGGGAGTACTCGTCGAGGGGGCTAGGGAGGGAGGAGTCGGGAGAGGAAGGTAAGGTAGGTGGGGGAAGGGGAAGGATTCGACGAGGGAGGGGAGGATGAGGGAGGTGAGGGGGAAGATGAGGGCAGTGGTGGTGGCCCATTGGTGGATTCCTTTGCCATTTTCTGACGGCAGAAGAGGGTGGATTTGGGAGGGAAGAGAAAGAAAGTGGGAGAGTGGAACGATAAGACGGAGGAGGAGGGAGGATGTTGTCGAACAAATGGGTATTTTTATCTTTTAACACAAATGGATAAATCAGAATTCAAACTAGTTTCTTATTTTGCCAAACAAACTTCTACCATTTTCTGTAGAAGTTGACTTCTATAATTCACGTCAAAAAACTAGCTTTTAACAAATAAGTCAAAAACTAATTTGTCCCATAAGTCTTGTCAAATAGATCCTAAAGTTTAATATAAGAGTTTACTTGCTAGTGTATAGTCCTTGTAAGGTGAAGGATAGAAATTCACCTAGGCAAAATATACAGTGCCATACAAGGAGAATTTGTACTTGTAATTTATGATAGCAACATCCACTCACAATTCTACAAATGCGGCTGGCTGAATCATAAGATCAAGTTAGACATTGCAAGGAGAAAATCAAGAAAGCTTGAGAAAGGTGGTAGATGACAACCAAAACCAGGTCCAAGAGATTCCAACCTCATTGCTGGGCTCCAAATGTCTCTAGCTTAGTTGACATTTGGTAATATTTATAGAAAAGCAGATTATTTTTAAAAGTGACACTTTTTAAAAAGTTAGTCTCTATGATTTTTTTAAAATCAACATTTTTCAAAGTTTTTATACATAAATAAAAAATTGTTTGAAATAATCTTGCATAAAAAAATATGTTTGATTCAACTTTTTTGTTTGCTTTTTTTTTTTTTTGTGCAAAAAATCATCCTTATAAACGTTGCCAAAGGAACCCTTAAAACTCTTTTGTCCTTCTTTTTACTTCTTATATCACCTAAAGAAGGAATTTGGTAGTGGCCTTCTTTTCCATTAGACGTGGACACCTGATAGAATGCTCCATCATCAAGAAAGGAATCGATCTAAGCTATTTAAACTCATCCAGTTGACATAAGGACGTCTATCACCAATCTCTCCAAGCTTAGGAGTTAGGATCACTCTTTCACCCTGTATATTTGAAGCTCTATGGCTGTAAGTTCACCCTTTCCTTGAGCTTTTCTTTTTTTTTCCCTTTCATGATTGTCTTGGCCTCCTTCTCAAACTGGTTTTCCCATGGAGATGGATTATTTCCTCGCTCCCTAGCAATTTCTTTAAAAATGTTTCGAAGAAAAGGATGATAGAAAACCAGTGGCAGGAAGGGAGTCCGTCATAGTTTTAGCTTTTGTTCCATGTGTAGATTGGAGTGATTGTGAATTGCGATTCATTATTTGATAATACGTGGTTCATAGGTGGTGGAGTTGAAGGTAGGCATACACTGCGAGAAATGCGGCAAGGCAATCAAGAAAGCCATCAAGAAGATTGAGGGTAATAATTCAGATGGATCTTAAATTGTTTGTGTCTCATATTTTGTTTCTCTCCGACAGGTTTAGTGCTAGCAACTTAATTCAGTTAATCTCTCTTTGATGTGTTGATCTAGTACACGCAACATATTACTTAATGATTGTAGATATTTTTCTTGTTCTTCACTCTCACATGATGACATGTAAAACTGCTAAACTTAATTGCTTGGACTTTCCCTAGATATTGAAACGTACAAGGTTGATACAGCACTGAACAAGATTACAGTGACGGGCAATGTTACACCTGAAGACGTCTTGAAGGTCCTGCAAAAGATTGGGAAAAATGCAACCTACTGGAACGAAGAAGACCAGAACCTCGTAGCAAGATCTCAGGATTGAGAACAATCCTAGAGATGAACTGTACCTTTTGATCATGAAGAACAGGAGAAATTATATTAGGAAGAACATAGCCAGCTCACTTGTAGGGCAAGTTGCTGTCGGATATGATGTCATCAGATGGTCACAGTTCTCTTTCTCCTTTTGTATTATTTTTTCTCAGCCATTAAAATAATGCTTCATTGAATGGTGGAGGTATATTTTTGTAGACACTTGTGACTTGACTAGGTCATTTGAATCTGTCGGCAATCCATTGTATCACGTTTGCTTCAACCTTATCGACTTGATGAGTAGACATTTTGTGTTTAATTGGCGATGCACACTTGCACCGTATGCCCAACAAACGTGGAAAACTCATGTTTATTTTTGTTAGGGAATATATGCATGTATAAGTGGAATAGATTAAAATCTAGAAGATAATTGAGAAAATAATTTTAATCATAGAAAGATTTACGTGGTTCAACAATAACCTACGTAGTAGAGAATAGAAAAGAGATCACTATAATAAAAAAAATACAAGGACGAAATGGAATTATACAATAGGAAGAAGTAAAAAGCAAACTCTGGGAATTTAACACACCTAAGAGAGATGATGGTGACACAACATCTACTTTAGTTTGTCTAATTTCTTATTTTAATCTCTTCTACCCTAATATATATATATATATATATAACTCATGTATATGAGAAATAATTCTACCTTTTCATGAATCAAAAATAACTTTTAGATTTAAATATTTAAAAGTCAAATATAAAAAAAAATAAGAAATTTTTTTTTTATTTTTTTTATTAACGGTTGAGATAGATATTACTTTTTTGACTTTAATGTCAGATAAGAAATAAAAATAAATAAGAAAATTTAGATAGTGTAAAATCAAACGTTTTCAAAAATAATGCAAGTAGAATAGACACAGTAGAATTTAAAATTCAATACATCCTCAACAATTATATATGATTTTGCTGT
>JAMKQA010016273.1:0-10901 GCA_024699735.1 Posidonia australis
AGCAGTTGAGTCTCTTCCCATGACCCTTCCCTAAGGTTCTTTTACTGCTCCTCCTAAGGCTATGTGTTTTCCAACCCCCTTCTGACTGCAGCTGTTTTTGTAGTAGCTTCTCCTCAGTTTGGACAACTGGGTTCTCAGCATAAAGACTCCTCTGTCTCTGTTCTGCCTCCATCTTTTGGAGTCACTGGTGACGATCCAATGACCGCGCAACTGCAACAACTGTCGGCTTTTGCCCAGTTGTTGCAGGGATTGACACTAACGCTCTAGTCATTTTCAGGTTTGTCCTTTCCAACTCCTCAGTTGCCTTTGCAACTGGCCCTAGGACCACAGATTGCACCCACTGCACCACCCCCACAGCCGTCACCATCTCGTCTCCTCGGCAATAGGGGTGTCGTCATTGCCATTTGCAACACCACCACAACACCCACCACAGCATGCATCTCCATTATCTGGTGGCTAGCCTTCTAGGCTGGTGGGAGCGCAGCCCGCCATGAGCGTAGTACTAGGGGCCATTCCGGTCCAATAGCTCTTGCTCCCGCATTCTGCACCTACTGTAGCACCACCCCCTGCCTTATCCTCACCCTTGTACCAGACACAGGGTTCATCTTTTGTCCCACAGCACTCAGCACCCATGCACGGGTACACTAGCCATCCTGCCATAGCACCAGACGGCAGAATGGTGGATCCGGAGGAGCCCTTAGGGGCAACTCATATAGTGTACGTGGTACCCACATCTACTGCACAATCCGCGACTGCAGTAGCTCTAAACACTCTCCTTGCGAGGGTGAGTGATTTAGAGCGCACACTTCGACAAATGCAAGGCGGGGACCATCGGTCCTACCAATTCCAGGATCTCTGTTATTTTCCAGAGGCGACTCTCCCTCCGAACTTTCAAATTCCAGAGTTCAAAAATATAATGGTAGGAGCTACTCAATTTCTCATCTCAAAGCCTATTGGGGAGATGTCGCTTAGCTCCAAGCTGACGAAATGTTGTTAATCTGCCTGTTCCACAAGAGTCTTACGGGGCCCACGTTGAAGTAGTTCACTTCCCTCGACATGGCCACCATCAAGACTTTACGTCCTTACATAGGTGTTCCTCGAACAGTACGAGGACTTGGTCTCAGTTAAACAGAGGCCCCAGGAAACATTTAGGGAGTATGTTGGACGTTGGCGGTCCTTGGCTTCATAGGTCAAAGATAGACCTTCCAACGAGGAGTCTATTGCGATTGTGATCCGAGGAGCACAGTCAGCAATCAGGGCTCTGCTCAGCATTCAGCCAGTCACCACTTTTTCTGCATTGCTTCGGGCGGGCGCCCATGTTGAGAGTTCACTATGCGGCAGCAGTTTTCCAACGCTCTCAGCATTCGCCAAGCAGGCCACTTCCTCACATGGTGGTGCTAGCAGCAGCAAGAGCAACAACAACCACAATGCCAATCCTCCCAAGAGGCGGGATCCCTCTACGAATACAGTCTCGTATATTAGATCCCCTGCTGCACCTGCGAATGTCCACCCACCCCTCAGCGCCAAGTAGTTTACGCACCCACACCTACACCTAGAGCACCTCATGCATCGCACATAACCCCCACTGCGACACCAGTGTACCCTGCCCCACTGGCTAGAATGCGCCCACCATTGGCATATCCATAGCCGAAGTGACAACGTCGTGATAGGCGCCACTATACCCCATTAGTGGAGCCCTTGAATATAGTGTTTCCTAAAGTCGCATCCCTCTTGAGGCTGCCTGAGATACGCCCACCGCCCATTTCGCTTCCCGCCTAGTACAATTACGAATGCATTCTATAATTTCCATCGAGTCGCAGGCCACTCGACAGACAATTGCCTTACACTCAGGGACGCTATCTAAGATTTGATTGACCAAAAGGTCATTGTGATTAGCACACAGGCGGTAGGCCCGACACCCGCACAAGAAGCCGTACAAGCACCACCAGCACACCCTAGTATAGTTAGCCAGCCTTTGCCACAGCATTCAACCTCGAGAGCTTTAGGTTCCTTGGGAGGTAATTCTGTTTTTTCTTCTGAGTCTATCTCATCTCCCATTCGTCATCCCCATTATACCCCATTAGTGGAGCCCTTGAATATGGTGTTTCTTAAAGTCGCATCCCTCTTGAGGTTGCCTGAGATACGCCCGCCGCCCAATCCGCTTCCTGCTGGGTACAATACGAATGTTTTCTGTAATTTCCATCGAGTCGCAGGCCACTCGAAGGACAATTGCCTTACACTCAGGGACGCTATCCAAGATTTGATTGACCAAAAGGTCATTGTGATTAGCACATAGGCGGTAGGCCCGACACCCGCACATGTAGCCGTACAAGCACCACCAACACACCCTAGTATAGTTAGCCAACCTTTGCCACAGCATTCAGCCTCGAGAGCTTTAGGTTCCTCGGGAGTTAATTCTGTTTTTTCTTCTGAGTCTATCTCATCTCCCATTCGTCCAACTGATTTGATTCATGATGTATCGTCCCCTTTTCCCCAACAGCTGTATCATTCTTTCCTCGGTGGTTCTGAGGAGTCTGTTAATATGATATGCCCGAATGTCGAGTTGAAGTACACTGTGGTGGCGTCTATCGTATACTCCCAGCCACTAGCACCAATTTGTTAGCAAGCCTGGCCCCAGTCTGGGCCGATTCAACCACCAATCCCGCAGACTTACCAGTATCCTCAGACTTATCAATATCCTCCAGCCATGCCTGTATAGTTAGTTTCCCGCCCCAGGTTGTCATTACTCTTACCCACGACACGCATCGTGTTCCGTATAACTATGCCGTAGAAATGTGTGCAGAAGTGACACGATCGGGTAGAGTATACAAACCCCCAGCACCCAGGCCTAGTTCTCCAATACCGAGCCCCATCTAGTTGCAAGCCCGATCATCTAGACCACCAACATCCATAGTACCAGTTGCTGGCACACTCCCCACAACCTTCCATGCCAAGAATAGCACCACCTATTCCCACCAGCAGCAGCCAACCTACAGCTGACATAACTTCTCAACTTAAGAAAGTCAAAGCTGAAATTTCTATTTGGGACCTGATCCACACTTTAGCAGAGCATAGGGAGGCCTTCCTTAGAGTCTTCCAAGCTGCCCATGTGTCCCCAACCATAGAGCTAGCTACCCTAGAGAACATAGTAGGAATGATAGCGGCGCCACAAGTAATCTCCTTCTCTAGCCAGGAGTTACCACCATCAGGAATCAACCATAATTCCCCCTTGTTCATCACCACGCAATATCGGAACTTTCGCATCCCACTCAAATTGGTAGACAATGGAGCAGGCTTAAATGTTTGCCCCTTGCGTACGACAAGTGCAATCAGATTCAAGTCCGAAGACGTAACACCAGCCATGAAAGGGATGACGGCGTTTGATAATGCGCATATGATGCACTTGGGATCTTAATCATTCCTTTGGCCATTGGCCCTGCTCGCTTCGACGTAGAGTTCTATGTCATAGATATTGAACCTTCTTTCAATTATTTGCTTGGACGCCCTTGGCATCACAAGCATCAAGCCATTCCTTCAACCCTCCATTGTATGATTAAGTTCTGCTGGGATGACAATATTGTTGTTGTCTTGGTAGAGGATCTGGAGAAGGTTGAGTCGGTCTTAGCTGTAACCCCCCAGACTGTCCACTTTGAGCCTAAACCTTCGGATGATCTGTATCGGGTTAACCAGTTTAAGCTGGTTAATTTCATTCCTCCCCTTGAGCGCATCAGCCACTTGGCCACTTGTGGTGATCCCCGTTTAATGGTTGATAATTTGTGTCGTAAATGGGGATATGAGAAAGGAACACCCTTTGGGCATTACGGCCAAGGAATCGCCGAATCGATCAATGCGGAAGAATGGATAGAGCTCGATTAGGATACGAACATCAGTGTCACAAGAAGAGATCGTTGTGCTTTGGTAAGTCCCCCAAGATGTTCATTCCACGCAATTTAGCTAACTTTACCAGTGCAGGCATCTTGGATCCAAATCAAAGCTCGTATACAGTATCAGTGTCACAGCCATCAGTTTGGGTTTATCTGGAAGAGTCATATATAGAAAATGGTCAGCTAAAGACGAAGCAGGGCTTTGAGCAGGACAGCGAGCAGTCACAAAAATATCCAGCATTTGTAGTGTCAGAGCAGTCAGTGGTCGATCAGGCAGTTGTGTTGGAAAATTCAGTCCAAAAGGCAGATTCAGTGAGTGGCCTGGAGGATGATGTAATTGGAGATCTAGACGTCTTATTCAATGAGCAATTGGATGTGCTCGCGGAAGACTTGGTGGAGCACGATCGAGTTAGGAAAGGAAAGGAAGTCATTTCATTACCACCATCAGAATCACCACTACCACCCCAGGACCAGGCTTCAATAATGGTCCTTCATGAGACAGAAAAGAAGTATGCTAGACCAATGGAGTTAATCTCCTATCAGCCGGGAAGCAGGTCTAGTTGGTATTGGTAATTTAGACTTCACCTTGAGGGTGAGGGTCAAAAAAAAACAACAACATGAGTTAATCGAAGGTGGGACAGGCGGCAGTAGTCTCACCAATTTGCAGCAGGACAGCTGGCAACATACAAAATCTTTTGTAAATAGTAGAGAAAATACACAAAAGTTAGAAAATCAAGAAAACCCAGAAAATTTTGAAAAATCAAAAAATGTGAATTGAGAGGCATCAACTTTAGAGGTAGGGATTCCCAGGTCCTCACGTAGCCTAAACAGTCAAGTAGAAGAGGTTGCACAATGTCGTTATAAGAATACGAAAGTCACTGTGACTGTCTTAAAGTACCATCAAGGTGCAGAATCAGAAGAAATCCTCTCAGTTGACATCACAGATCCGACCTTTGAGCAAGAAATTTTGTCGGAGCTTATTGCCTATGGAGAGGAAAATGAAGTCAGTGAAGCAGACAAAGCAGACAATGATGATACTGCACCATCACAATTTCAGTTTCATGATATTGACCCAGAAGGCCCAAATCTACATGTGGAGGAAGAGACGGACCTTGTTAATATTGACACGGCAAAAGATGTTAAAGAAACACGTATCAGTGCCAAATTGTCACTACAAGAAAAGGCAAAATTTATAGCTTTCTTAAAAGAATATGTAGATATCTTTGCATGGAGCTATGATGACATGGTTGGTTTAAACATTGAGGTGGTAGTACACTCATTACCACTAAAACCAAATTCAAAACCAGTCAAGCAAAAGCTTTGTAGATGGCGACCTCTGTGGCTGTTGAAACTTAAGGAGGAAATCATGAAACAGCATAAAGTTAATTTCCTCAAGGTCGTCCTTTATCCTGAGTGACTTGCCAATGTGGTGCATGTGCCAAAGAAAGACGGGCGGGTTTGCATGTGCATAGATTACCGAGACCTTAACAAAGTAAGCCCGATGAATGATTTCCCACTTCCCCACATAGATGTTCTGGTTGACAACACAGCAGGGCATAAAATGTTGTCATTTATGGATGGATTTTCAGAATATAACCAGATTAGAATGGCCGAAGAAGACATGGAAAAGACATCTTTCATTACCCCGTGGGGAGTCTTCTGCTATAAAGTAATGCCATTTGGGTTGAAGAATGCGGGCGCAACATACCAGAGGGCTATGACAGTGCTATTCAATGATCTTATGCACCAAGAAGTTGAAGTGTACGTGGATGACATGATCGCCAAGTCTAAAGAGTCCGAGGATCACCTCTCCTATTTAAGGAAGCTATTTGACCACCTGAGGAAATATAAGCTTCGCCTCAACCCCAACAAATGTGTATTCGGGGTATCTTCTGGAAAGCTTCTGGGTTACATTATCAGCCAGAGAGGAATAGAAGTGGATCCCCACAAGGCTAGAGCTATCATTGATATGCCTCCCCCAGCCACTGAAAGAGAAATTCGCGGATTGTTGGGACGGCTACAATATATCAATCGGTTCATAGCACAACTTACACCCATATGTGAGCCGATATTCAAGCTCCTGAGGAAGAATGCCCAAACACACTGGAACAGTGAGTGTCAAGCGGCCTTCGACAAGATTAAGTAGCTTCTGGCAAAGCCTCCAGTCTTAGTTCCTCCCACGCCCGGACGACCTCTGTTTTTGTATCTCTCAACCACACAATATTCCATGGGCGTAGTCCTAGGACAACATGATGAATCAGGGCATAAGGAGAGGGCCATCTATTACCTCAACAAGAAGTTCAATGACTGCGAGGTCAAGTATAGCATTATAGAGAAGGTTTGCTTATCTTCGGTATGGGCTACTCAGCCCCTTAGGCATTATATGATGGCATATCCAGTCCTGTTATTATGTCGGCATGATCCTATCAAGTATCTATTCCAGAAGCCAACTTTGGTGGGAAGATGTGTTAAATGGCAAGTAATGTTGTCACAGTATGACATCACATTTGTCACACAAAAGTCCATGAAGGGACAAGCAATGGCAGATCACTTGACCGACCTACCCATGCCAAAATACCAGCCACTGCAAACACAATTCCCAGATGAAGACATTTTGTTTGCATTTTGTTTGCAATGGGCGATGAAGAATTAGAAAATCCTCAAGATGAGCATCAATGGTGTCTGTACTTTGATGGTGCAGTCAATAAAAAAGGAAGAGCTATCGGTGTAGTTTTGTCAATGCCGCAAGGACAACTAATTCCCTTTGCGAGGAAGCTAACATTTGAATGCACCAATAATGAAGCTGAATACGAGGCATGCATACTGGGATTGCAGGTGGCACTAGAACAGAGCGTCCGAGAACTTCAGATATATGGGGATGCAATGCTGGTGATTTCGCAAATTAACAGTGACTGGAAAATAAAGGACTAGAAGCTTGTGTTATACCATGAGCATTTGCTGAAGCTGATTAATGAGTTCGATAATGTCAAATTTTCCTTCATGAAGCGAGCCAAGAATGCATATGCAGATGCATTAGCTACCCTGACATCATGGTTATCGCTCCTAGAGGCACAGGCAACGGATATCTCAATCACTTGGGTAGAGTAGCCAACACATTGCATGCATATCCAGGAAGTAGAACTGACGACTGAATTGCCCTGGTATAATGATATCAAAATTTTCTTCGAGTCTGGCGGCTTCCCATCTGGTATTTCCCCAACAGATAAGAATACCTTGATACGGCTGGCCTCTAAGTATGTACTCAGGGCAGGGCACCTATATAGGAGATCCTATAACCAAATGCTTCTTAGATGCGTGGACAAGATGGAGGCAGATATGCTGATGTTGAATGTTCATGCAGGCACCTGCGGTCCACACATGAATGGAGTACTCTTGACCAAGTAAATTATGCTGTAGGGTTAATTCTGGTCCACCATGGAAATAGATTGTTGCCAATTTGTGAGGAGATGCCACAATTGCCAAATACAGGGCAACTTCATACATGCTCCCCTACAACAGTAACATAGCATGTCATCACCTTGGCCCTTTTCCACTTGGAGAATTGATGTTATTGGGGCCATTCATCTAGTTGCATCCAATGGGCATCGCTACATTCTTGTGGCCATTGATTATTTTACAAAGTGGGTTGAGACAGCATCGTATAAAACAATTACAGCGGCAATTATAGAAAAATTCATTAAGAATAACATTATTGCCAGATATGGCGTTCCACATGCCATCATATCAGATAATGGGGTCAACTTCATAGCAAAGAGAGTTGAAGATTATCTGTAGGTTTACAAAATCAGACATCAAAGATCCTCTCCTTATTGGCCGCAGATGAATGGAGCCGTAGAATCAGCCAATAAAAATCTGATAAAGATCTTGAAGAAGATGGTTGAGACCCACAAAGATTGGCATGAGAAGTTGCTTTATGCACTATGAGCTTATAGGACCTCAGTCCAGACATCAACAGGAGCAACGTCGTACTCACTTGTGTATGGTATGGAGGCAGTCCTCCCTTTTGAAGTGGAGATTCAGTCCTTGAGGATTATGAAGGAAACAAAGTTCGATGAGGCAGAATGGATCCAAGACCGCTGCGTTCAGCTTGACTTGATTGACGAGCACAGATTGCAAGCCTTACACCATGCCCAATGCTACCAGAAGCGAGTGGCCCGGGCATATCAGAAGAAGGTTCGGCCCAAGAATTTTTAAGCCAGGTGATTTGGTTCTACGCGCCATTCATTTACCGGATGCTTGAGGAAAGTTCAGGCCCAACTGGCGTGGACCATTTATTGTGAAAGAAGCCCTGTCAGGAGGCACTACCATTGTTGAGGACATGGATCGAGGAGAGCAATCAGAGCCTGTTAATGCTGCCTACCTGAGAAAGTACTATCAGTGATTCTCAACCAATCCCGAGCCTTGCATCGTGAACCATGCATCTCTATATTTTACATTTTTTGCATGCTAGTATTTTAAGTTACTACATCCAAACATTACAAACATCATATCATATGCAATGTATTTTCTTTTTGTTTGCATTGCAGCTACAAGCATCACCATTGCCCGATGAGGAAAATCGGAAAGCCAGCCTGCTTAGGAAGAATTTTGATCCTCCTCATATGTTACTACCTGGGTGACCTAGGGAGTGAGGGAGTGATTATCCATGAAAATTGGACGAATTGTACAAATTCCTTAGGGGCCTATACCTCCTGAAAGAGAAAAAATGATAGGTCGTGAGTGAGTGTGAGCCAAGAAAAATATATAGTCTTTGCAGCACAAAAGAAATGAGAAGATAGAAGTTGCGGATAGAAGTCGGCTCCAATGAGAGAGGCATGCAAGATGACTCTATCCCTATCACACAACTTGGAGAGGATTTGAAGCATACACCAACAAAGCCTACAACATTTATAAAGGGACTAGCCACCCCTTTTCTTCAAAAAGAAAGAGAGCAGCTATCCTCCAGTTTAGGTGTTTATTACCTCCAAGTAGGGATAGTGTAGGTCAGCATGCCTTTGAGGGGGTAAAAGAAAAAAGCATCATTAAAAAAGTAGGTGTATGGCCCTAAGAGTTTGGTGCGGAGTCTACGTTATCCTAAAATGCTGTCAAGTGAGAGCCACAAATAAACCTAGGGAACTAGGTAGCGCCACGTGAGTTGAGGACATTCTAGTTCCCTGTAGTAGGCAAGAAAAGCTTCCTTGGCACTGAGGGCACCAGCATTTATAAAATCATGCATAGATCTTACTTCCATCTTATACTTCTATAAATCATTTAGCATTTTAAACCATGCATTTTTTTGCATTTGTTGCATCACTTTGCAAGGCATTTGTCCATATTCCAAACAGGGGCATGCCAGCTGCCTTTTTGAGTTGTAATATTGGCAAAGAAGGGAGTTTCAACCGAGTGTGTGTTAACTGCTCCTTGGTTGAAAATAGGGCCTTTGACTAGGGGCATGCTAGCTACCATTCTAACTCAAAAGACTCACTGGGACAGTGCTATTAGGAGCACATAGGCAGACATAGTCAGACCAGAATCTGAAATGACACAGTGTGCAAACAAAATTGTATTTTATTACAACCCATCAGTTGTACAAATTTGCTTATTTAATGAATGTGGACCAAATATATTCAGTCAACTATGGGCCTTTTTAAGCTGCCAGCTCTTGTAAAGGAAGTGCCACTAGGAGGAAGCTCACTTATAGGCCAAGTTTCTTGAATTTCAACCTCATACTCTACTATGCAATCTGAGCCTTCAGTAAGGGTGAGCCCAAAAGATTGAATGCCAATACGCGTCATGTGGGCCAGCTCAGAGGTCGTCACATTAGAACCAAGAATGTAACTTTTGAAGCAATCGAGCATAGGGCTTTGCTCGATTGAGTCCTAGCAAAAGCCGAATTGACAAAGAACACAGACAAGATGGTATTCTACGCCGCCTGTTAGCCCCAGAAGGACAACAAGTCGCATGTCGCTATCGTTAAAGAAGACAGTGAAGGGCATCGAAGTTGTAAATAGAATACACCAAACTAGAGTGTCCTTGGTGAGATTTCGCAGTCTGTTGCATAGATCATGCACTCTTGGAAGGGTGCGTGAATGGTTGGCACGACTGTAGGATTCAAACACTGAATGTTGAGGGTGCAAGACTTCCATCCCCATATGGGCAGTGAGCCAAACCTGGAAGGGGAAAACAGGGCCTAGTTAGATGTGCACAGCAAATCATTGAAGTAATATGATTAACTTACTTGCACTAAGGCGCCACAACCATTGAAATTCCTAGAACGTTTTAGGGCCCGGTCCAAGCCAACATAAGTTTCCGCTAGAAGAATGGGGGCAACATCAATTTGGCGGGTGATCATCGCCAATGCTATTTCTACCACCTCAATGGCAACTGTCATCTGACCATGGCTGAAGATTAGCTCTCCGAGGAAGCGTACCACAAAGCTGTAGAGCCACAAGCTTCCTAAGGATAGACAGGTGCTGATAATCTTGTCAAAGTAGTCTAGGCACAACATGATAGTCGACCCGTCCTTGCAAATGAGGCGCAACATGATAGTCGACCCGTCATTGAAGTAATATGATTAACTTACTTGCACTAAGGCGCCACAACCATTGAAATTCCTGGAACGTTTTAGGGCCCGGTCCAAGCCAACATAAGTTTCCGCTAGAAGAATGGGGGCAACATCAATTTGGCGGGTGATCATCGCCAATGCTATTTCTACCACCTCAATGGCAACTGTCATCTGACCATGGCTGAAGATTAGCTCTCCGAGGAAGCGTACCACAAAGCTGTAGAGCCACAAGCTTCCTAAGGATAGACAGGTGCTGATAATCTTGTCAAAGTAGTCTAGGCACAACATGATAGTCGACCCGTCCTTGCAAATGAGGCGCAACATGATAGTCGACCCGTCATTGAAGTAATATGATTAACTTACTTGCACTAAGGCGCCACAACCATTGAAATTCCTGGAACGTTTTAGGGCCCGGTCCAAGCCAACATAAGTTTCCGCTAGAAGAATGGGGG
>JAMKQA010016274.1:0-10597 GCA_024699735.1 Posidonia australis
AGTCAAGCAAGCTGGATTCCGCGCCTACGAAAATCCAAAGGGCAAACGACATTGATCGCCCGGTCAAAGTCAAGCAAGCTGGATTCCGCGCCCGCGGAAATCCAAAGGGGCAAACGACAATGACTGCCTGGTCAAAGTCAAGCAAGCTGGATTCCGTGCCCGCAGAAATCCAAAGGGGCAAACGACAATGACCGCCCGGTCAAAGTCAAGCAAGCTGGACTCCGCGCCTGCGGAAATCCAAAGGGGCAAACGACAACGACCGCCCGGTCAAAGTCAAGCAAGCTGGATTCCGCGCCCACGGAAATCCAAAGGGGCAAATGACAATGACCGCTCGATGAAAGTCAAGCAAGCTGGATTCCGCGCCCGCGGAAATCCAAAGGGGCAAACGACAACGCCCACCCAGTCAAAGTCAAGCAAGTTGGATTCCGCGCCTGCGGAAATCCAAAGGGGCAAACGACAATGACCGCCCGGTCAAAGTCAGGAAAGCTGTATTCCGCACCCGCAGAAATCCAAAGGGGCAAACGACAATGACCGCCTGGTCAAAGCCCAGAAAGCTGGATTCCGCGCCTACGGAAATCCAAAGGGGAAGAAGGGTCTCATCCGCTCAGGAGGAGATCCCGGAAAACAAAGCGATGACCCCAGGATTATTCCCTTGGAAGGAACTGTAAAGCTGATTGCCGAGGCTGCGATGCGAAGATTGGCACTTCTGTCAAGTTGCATGCTGAAATCTCTCATCTGCTGTGCTTCTTCACTTTGCTTGCAAGGGTGAGGACTTATGTGCAAATATCCTCAACTTTTGGGCTTCACTGCAAATTGCCCAACCAAACTGCTTTTGATTGCTATACTACGGCTGTGTGGTGACATTTGAGATTCTACTGCCTATCCACAGATGTTTGCTCTGAAACAGGCTTCCTGCGTCCTTTCTGGACTGATTTGCAATTTTACAAAATGTAGGGGGTTTTCTGTAAATTACCCCGCATGGTGTATTTTGTGAGCCATGTGCTGGACACTGCATATTCTACACTTGATGCTTGAGCTGTGAGATGACAGGGGCTGGAATGCAACTATCACGGTCATTTTGCACTCTTGCATTTTGACATATTTCCTACGTGGGCCCCACTGGCCAACTGCCATAACTGCCAAAATTTCTCTCCTTGCTGCTTGGAACTGCTTGGTGGTGCAAAGAGTTGCATGCTACTTGGCTATGCAAGCTTCTGCTGATTGAGTTTCATGTTCCTCAAGACAACCATGCATAAAATTTTTAATTTAAATTTTTCCTTCCTTTTCCCATAAAACGAACTGCCTCTTCCTCTTCTTCATCTTCTTCTTTCTGCACGCGAGAGGCTGCGTCTTTCCCCTCCTCTCCTCTTGCAGCGGCGATGCCTACCTCCTGTCCTTGCAGCGGCGACTGGCGGAGAGTGCGCTGAGGGAATGCTCGCGGCTTGTGCGTGCGTGCGGTGCGTCGGCGAGGTGCGGAGCGATTGCAGCGGCGACGGCATGGATCAGACCCTCCAGGACTGGCTGGATTGCGGCTCGCCGGCGCGGGTAAGTTCCGATCCTCTTCCCCCTGTTTTGCTTGTATGCTCTATTCTTCTCTTGCTGCAGGTGATCGACGGCTGGAGGTCCCTGACGGACCCAGAGCGGCAGGCCCCCTTCCGCGTGGCCGGCGGCGGCAGACTGGCAGGCTCGGGCTACAGTTGCGGGTTCCGGAGTGCAGTGGCTAGGGCTTCCCCGCGGTGGCTGACTCTCTGGCTATGGGGCGATGGTTGGCCGCGGCAGTCACGGGTTCCGGCGGACTGCTCCGCGCGGTGACTGCTAGATTGGGAGTGCGGGCACGCCAAGGGATGCGCAGGCTGCTAGTGGCGCTCCGGGCTACCGGTAATGCTCCGACGGGTTGCCCTGATGGTGGCTACTGGATTTGCACATACTGCCATTGCTTGCATTTAATTTCTGATTTTTCTGTCGATTGCTCTGCATCAAAATTGCTTAACCACTTGATAGTTTTTCACTGATTCATAATAGTATGCTTGCACTATGCCGCTATATGCCACAGTCTTCATCAAAATATCCTGGGCTCTGTTATTATGCCATATTTAATTTAGACGCTTTGCATCTTATCGCGCCTATTGCTGCTGTTTGACTTTCTGTAGGATGATTCAGTTCCCGAGGAGGGGATCCCACAATCTTCGTGGGACATGTCTTCTAGCTCTCGTTCCAGACGAGGAGTCAGTTCTTCGAGGTCGCGGGCCTCTGGTAGCCCTACTCATGCTATCCCTGCTGAGGTAAGCCCGTACTGAGTATTAGAAGAGTATTCAAATCCGGTATTTGCTGACAATTGCATTTTCAGGAGTCTGGAAACTTTGAGGGACGGTTGCTGAGTGACCGTCACATCTGCGAGAGTCCCGAGTTCGAGGTAACTTCTTTGCTTTAAAAATTACTTCCTGCTACCTACTTTTGTGTTTTTGCTTCTGAACTGGTTCTAAATATGTGCTTGATATTTCAGGAGGGGGATGCAAACCGGATCACGCGGTGCCACTGGGGTCCGATGCTCAATCATTTCCACCGTCTGCCAGAGTCTCTGCAGGACTTTCTCCTTCACCAGTCTCCGTTTGGTGGTTTGCTGCGCATACCCATCATCCACGACCACTACAACTTCTTCCGAGCCATGGTAGAAAGGTGGAGGTTTGAGACACACTCCTTCCACTTTCCCTTTGGTGAGTTGACTGTTCTGCCTGATTAGTGGGCTCTACTGACGGGCCTACCTTTTGGTGAGGAGCCCATCATTGGTGAGACCAGCCACGGCTTCCATCTTGCAACTGCACACCTCGGCCGTGTCCTTCCTAGGCCGCCCAGGGGGAAGCATATGATCACTATAGGGTGGTTAAGGGAATGGGACAAGTTCTGGCCCAACCCCGAGCCCGGCAGTGAGGAGGCAGACTTCGTACTGAGGCATTTCCTGCTGGAGCTGCTGGCCTTGATTTTCTACGATTCGCCAACTGACCAACCTAGAGCACCTGGATCATTATGACTGGGCCGGCGCTAGCTACACCTGGCTGATCTACGGGCTCGACAATGTGATCAAGCTTGGGCGCCGTTCTTATGTGGGGCTGTACCCTCTGCTGACTGTAAGCATCTGTTTCTGTAACTTTGCAAAACAAATTCTCTTTCTATGTTTTATACTTGATAAATTGACTTGCTTGCATTTACAGTACTGGATCATGGAGCACATCACCAGGGGACACTGCTTTATTCGCCTGTGGGACGAGCTCCTGCCGCTTCCCCGCTAGTGGGTCGTGCCAGACCATCGGGCTGCTGTTGGGGTATTTAGCTATGAGTCCTACCGGTATCTGTTGGACCTGGTAGAACTCGAAGATGTAAGTCCCTCTGCCTTTAGATTCTGCATGCCTGTTGTATTTTGCTTGCTTACAGTTTCTGTTTCTGTAACAAGTTCACCTACGCCCATTTGCTCGATATGATGGCTTCAGTTGGGCTCCCTTGAACTCTGGCCGCGTTCTGAGGGACAAACAGGTGAGATTCTACTGCATGAAGAAGTCGGCCCTCTACCTTCCAGGGCGTGTGCGGCATCAGTTCTCTGATGTATTCTGCATTCCTGCCCCTCCTCCTACTGACATGGACCTCCCAGCCACGACTTGCTCGACTGCTAGACGCCGGCATGCAGTTGTCGTGGCTTCTCAGGATAGGCACGTCCTTCGAGAAGTCAACTATACAGATTATCTTGCTTGGTACAGGCGCATGGGGAAGCCGTACCTGTTTGAGGAGGCTGTGTGGGATAGCCAGCGGGGAATGTGGTATGCGTCTAACTGGGCTCAGGTATAAAAATTTCCATTTCTGCTTTTCATTGCTTTTGCATGAACTGTGACAATCTAACCTTTGCTTTAATGCACAGGGCTTCGAGGAGCACTTTGGAGCCTTCTATGCTGACATCCGCCGAAAACGGGTAAAATTCTCATTTTGCAAACTGCCTGGTTGGCTATATCTGATACTTCTGCTATTTTGCAGGAACTGCACTGGCGCAACATTATCAGGGTATGCCTCCCCCTTCTGTCTCTGCTGCCATAAAAATATTTCTGATTTCTAACACAGGTTTGCTTTTGCAGCAAGATTTCCCTGCCGAGAGGGCGAACGTAGCCAGCAGCGGGGACTTCACCATGGAGGCGTCTGAGGAGGACTGTTCAGACACCGAGGTCACCCAGGCGGTTCTCGACTCTGCTCCGCGCTCTCAGGCTGCTACAGCTGCTCAGTGGTCCCGCCGGCTTGCTCGACGAGGCAACAGAACTTTGGCTGAATATTTGCAAAAGGCGGCGGCTGATGACGAAGACTCAGAGGGGGAGTAGTCCTTTTTTTAAAAATTCTACTGAAAAACACTATAATAACACTGTATAACATTTCTGAAAAATGTATAAGATATCCCCGGAATTTGCGATGTGCCCTTCGGGGTTTTGTAAGTGCAGGTTGTATGCAAACAGGTACTCCAAGCTAGGTTGAGCAAATGGCGCCGATTTGGCGGGGTGGACAATCTGAACTGATGTTGCTGAATTCCTGTCTGTTTGGGCGCCGCTTAGGGGCGTCGCTGTGGTGCGCCGTGTAGGTGCGTCTGCGACCTGCGCCTCATAGGTGCGTCCCCAGAAATGGCGTTTTTTGTTTCCTTTCCTGATACAAAACGCTGCTGCTTCTCTATAAGAATCACGTGTTTTACGAGAAGTGTCGCCGCCTCTCGTAAGGAAGAAACATAGTAGCCCCCGATTTTGCTACAGCAGCCCCGTTTCTTCGAGCACGGACGCATAATGGTATGGTTTACTATCATTTTCTGATTTTTTGCTCATGCAGATTTTTTACAGCAGATGTCTATTGCATGATCCTCTGTACATAGCCAATACTCTGCTGGATTTTAAGCAGGCCTTCTCTGTTATCCTTGCTAGCTTTTTGCAGATTATGTATTATGTTATGAATTTTTTATGCTGTTCTGTAGACTTTTCCTCTTTTGATTCAGCAGATTTTCTGTATGCGTGTTCCTTATATCACTACAGGTTTTCCTTGCAATTCTTCGTCTGTATTGCACCAGGATGACAGATTTTGTTTCTGTCTTGCACGGCAGATATGTTTCTCAGCAAATCCTTCTGTATTTTTGCTGGCTCTTGCATGCAGTTCATTCTGTTTCTTATGAACATGACATTTCATATGCCTTCATACTTGATTTCTGCATGCCATATACCACTGAATTTTCTAATGCCATGGCTGATGCTTGCAGAGTTATCCAACCATGGAAACCCCGAAGTTCTGCTCAGAGGCTCTGCGCAGATGGATTGATGCATTAACGCCGACTGATTGAAAAGAACTGAAGAGATGGGGCATATCATCCTCTCTTCTCAATATTGCCAAGGTAGAGGTGAACTGGCATTTGTTGTGCGCCGTGGCTCGGTTTTGGAAACCGGATCTGCATGTGTTCCACTTCGGGCAGGTGGAAATGACCATCACTTTGGAGGAGGCTAGGCGCATCTGCGGCTTGTCGCCCTTCATGTCTCCACCAATATTTCATTGCCATGCCAGTTATGTGCACGTCGTGAGCCGACTCACTGGTGTTTTTAAGGAAGAATGCGAGAAAAGCATTATCTGCCGGGATGGTCCTTCTCCCATGATATGCTTGGACTACTTTGATAGCATCCTTGGCGATCGCTCCTCAAACCCTCTATGGCTCTTCTGCTACATGCTGCACTTCCTCGGGGAGCTGATTTTCAGCCATGGTCGGACAACTGTGGCCATCGAGGTGGCCGAGATAGCCTTGGCGATAACGGCTCGCGAAATCGATCTAGCTTCGATCCTACTTGCTGAAACTTTTATAGGCTTGGACCGGGCGTCGAGGCACTCTCGCCACTTCTATGGATGTGGCGCTCTGGTGCAGGTAAGCAGATCATCTGACCATTAACAATATTCTGCTGAGCTTTAATTAACCATGGTTGCTTTTTTTTTTTTGGCCAAATCTGGTTTGCTGCTCATATGGGGGTAAAGATTCTACGTCCATGGCCTTGCATCTTTGAGGCCTACAGCCGCACCCATCACTCACTCCCGGGGGTGCATGAGCTATGTGAAAAGCTGCGGAATCTGGACGCGGATTCTGTGACATGGTGCATCATATCTACATTACAGAACTTCATTGCTTTTTTTAATGCCACGGATATGCGACTTATGGTCCTCCCTGGATTTTATGGTGGCATGGAGTACCATCTAGTCCGGGTCCTTCGCCAATTCGGCTTCTGCCAGGACTCCATAAAGCAAGGCCCCTGCCCGGATAGACTAAAAAAGTATATAACGGATTCAAATGCATCTACTACGGAGCTAGCCCGACTGACAAGCGCTGGCATCAGGTCTTCTATTCTAGCCTTCGTCAAAGGCTCGGGCTGCACAGCTAGATATAAGGCGGAGATTAGAGAGACATGGCCAATGAGCAAGGATCCGCCTGCTGGCACCAGCAGCATGGAGGCTAGTAGTTCGAAGAGGCCTCGAATTGAGTAGATGCCTGTACTCCTGATAGGACATAATACAAACTGATATTGCTTTGCATTGTTTACTGATTCTTGCAAGTCCATATCTGTTAATCAGGATCAATATGATGGGCATGTTTCTGATTTCAACTCCCTCTGTTCTTTAGAAGTGACTATCATACCCTTGGCTGAATGCCTGCTTGCCCAGATTACGACTCATAAAGCAGCTGACATGCCCCTGGTCGGAATACAAGCAAAATGCCTTGCAAAGTAAATGTAATCTATGCTTTGACTAAAAATGCATCCTAGCTACATGCTTAAATGGCTCAATAAGGCAGCTGACATGCCCCTGGCCGAAATGCTAATAAAATGCTTTACAAAATAATGTTTGACTAGGATGCATCCTAGCTAAATGCGTACACGGCTCAATAAGGCAGCTGGCATGCCCCTGGCCGAAATGCTAATGAAATAAATAATGCTGTGCAAATGCAAAGAATTGGCTACATACATTGGTGCCCTCAGCGCCAAGGAAGCCTGTTTTGCCTACGATAGAAGGTGACAATGTCCTCGACTCATGTGGCACTAACCTAGGCACCTAGATTTATTTGTGGCACTCCTTCAGATTTATGGGCCTTATGCCAAATGCTTAGGGTCCTATACCTACTTTTTTGAGGATTCATTTTTTTCCTTTCTCCCTCATAGGCATGCTAACTGACCCTACTCCTGCTTGAAGGTAATAAACACTTATGCTGAGGAGGGTGGCTGCTATTTCTGTTGGGTTGAAAGGATGGCTAGTCCCTTTGATTTTTTTGGCTTTGTAAGTGCGTGCTTCTACTCCTCTCCAAGCTAAAAGGTAGGAGTAAGGTTGTTTACATGCCTCTCTCGGTGGAGCGTAGCTTCTGTCTACTACTTCTGTCTTCCTTGTTTTTTTATGCTCCAAGGTCTTATGTATATTTTTTGCTACTCACTCTCTTTCTAGACCTAACATTTTAACTCCCTCACGAGGTATAGGTCCCATGGGGATTTGGACATTTAGCCCACTCATCTGAAATCTCTCCCTCACATCCTAGGCTTCTAGGGTAGTGGCACATGAGGAGGACTTGACACATCTTACGCAGGCAGGCTCCCAATTTTCCTCATTGGGCAATGATGATGCTATACAAAAAGGAAAAAACAAGAATGCAAAGAATTATTTATGCTGTGCAATGATGCATGAGGTGCAAGCCATTAGGACCGGCCAAGAGTCACTAATAGTACTTCTTCAAATAGGAGGCGTTGACGGGCTCTGACTGCTCCATATGGTCCATGCCCTCTAGAATGACTGCTCCCCCTGATAGGGCTTCTTTGACCACAAAAGGTTTGCGCCAGTTGAGTCTAAATTTTCCCCGTGTATCTGGCAAATGTATGGCACGCAGGACCAAGTCTCCTGGCTCAAAGTATCTCGGGCGGACTTTCTTCTGATATGCCCGGGCCACTCTCTTCTGATAGGCGATCAGCTCTGACCGGATCTCCTTTTCAAATGTCGGATTAGTGATGTCTACTGAAAAGACTTCCTCTGATTCTGTACCCCGACGGCATTTGAGGACCGTCACAGTGACCTTTGTATTCTTGTGCCGACACAGCAATGCTGCTTGTGCTTCCCCGTCTGGACGACCTGAGGAGCTAGGAGTTTCTGCCTCTGATGCAGATGCCTCTTTACTCTGCTTTCTGCTAACTGTACAAAAATTTGTTTGCTGGCGGTTGCTCTGCTGCTGATTGGTGGGGCTGCCATCTGTCCCACTCGTGCTCACCTCATGGTTCGGATCCTCACACTCAAGGTGAGGCCTATACTGCCAATACCAACTAGACCCGCCTCCCGGCTGACAGGAGATTAACTCCAATGGTCTAGTATCCCTCTCATTTGTTTCCTGCAGGACCATAATTGAAGCCTGGTCCTGGGGTCGTATTAGTAAATCCGCTGGTGATGCTGTGATGACCGCTTTACCCTTCTTTTTGCGGTCATGCTCTGCTGCCTGTTCTTCAAGCAGGTCTAGCTGCTCCTGAAATAATAGGTCCAGATCGCCAATATCTGAGTCTGTCTCTGGAACCTGAGCTGCTGACTGCTCTGCCTGTTCTCTGCTCTGTGCAATGCTCTGCCATATGCTCTTCTGTTCTGACAGACTGTTCTCTTGACATGAACCCTCTGAGCAGATCCAAGCATATGACACTGTTACTGCGTTGGAACTGCGGTTTGGATCCATGATGCCTGCGCTGATAAAATTGGACAAATCTCGTGGAATATCAATCCTGGAAGATATACCTCGGCGCTGCAATCGCTTCGTCTAGCTGCCTCGCTCGTATCCCAAACCGTCTTTCTCTATCCATTCTTCGGCTTCAATTGGCTCGGCGATTCCCTCGTTGTAAAGCCAAAGAGGTGATCCTTTCTCATATCCCCATTTGCGACACAGGTTGTCGATCATCACGTGGGGGTTGCCAAAGGTGACCAAATGGTCGGCAAGCTCTGACGGAGGGATGAAATTAACCGGCTCAAATCGATTAACCCGAAAGGGAACATCAGTTGGCTTAGGATCAAAGTGAATAGTTTGTGGGGTTAGGGCTGAGACAGACTCAACCTTCTCCATGTCTTCTGCCAGGACAACAACGACATTGTCATCCCAACAGAATTTAATCAGGCGATGGAGGGTTGAGGGAATGATTTGATGCTTGTGAAGCCAAGGGTGTCCAAGCAGGAGATTAAAAGAAGGTTCGATATCAACGACGTAGAATTCTACGTCGAAGCGAGCAGGGCCAATGGTCAGGGGAATAACAAGGATCCCAAGTGCGTCATGATGCGTATTATCAAAGGCTTTCATCCCTTTCACAGCTGGTATAACATCCTCAGCCTTGAATCCGAGTGCTTTTGCTGTGCGCAAGGGGCAGACATTAAGGCCTACTCCATTGTCCACCAGTGTAAGGGGGATGCGAAAGCTATGATATTGCGCAGTGATGAACAAGGGGGAATTGTGGTTAGTACCAGAAGGAGGTAGCTCTTGGCTGGAAAAGGAGATGACCTGAGGTGTAGCGATCATTCCTACCATGTTTTCTAGGGTAGCAGGCTCTATAGACTGGGATACACGGGCTGCCTGAAAGGCCATAAGGAAAGCTTCCCTATGCTCGGTCGACGTATGGATAAGATCCCAAATGGAATTGTCGGCTCTAACCTTTTTCAACTGGGCAATGATGTCAGCTGATGGTTGGCTGCTAGTGGTAGGAATGGGCAATGCTACTCTAGGCCTAGGTGGCTGAGGAGAAGGTACCTGGGGTTGGGCAGGGGTTACTGCTATAGGTACTGGTGGCCTAGAAGGCTGGTGTAACCATGTCGACGGAGAGATCGCAAAATAATGCGAAAGGTCGGCAAAATCACGACGGAAAAACAAAATAAATGCAAAAATGCAGGAGTCGCCACCTAGTCTATTATGGAAGACGAGGAAAACCATAAACATGAAAAATCATGTAAAAACATTAAGGAAGGTCTGCGAAAACTAGAAATGCGGGTAAGGATCCCTGTTACGGAAGATATTGCAAATGTATAATGCAAAGATATTGCATAAACGAAATCAAAGTTGTATCATTTTGAGTGATTTCTCATCATTGCTCTATATGCAAATGCAAATGCAAGTTAAAATAGTAAAAAGCAGAGTGTGCCTTCCTAGTAAAACCAGGGAAAATCCAGAAGAAAACTGGTCGAGAAAGCATGACAAAGATCATAAGAAAGCATGCTGTGCACAGAAAACAAAGTGATGTGTTGATTTGGTGCGCCAGATTGGTGAGTCAATCTGGTGCGCCACCTATGTGCGCCTAGGTGGGCCAGAAAGATGCAGGGTTAAAACAAAGAAGATATGCAATGCCAAATCTTATAAAGATGCACTCTAGAAAGTCGAATCATACGAAAATGCAATCTGGAAAGCTGGGTAAATCGGATGCAATGGTTTGAAAGCTTGAAACAAATGCAAGTGCTTGTGAGTCTTGTGCTCAAGGGCTAATAGCCTCACACCAGGTCACACCTATCCAAATAAATGAGTAAAACAAAACAAGATCAGCCATGCCTCTGGATCATG
>JAMKQA010016275.1:0-10893 GCA_024699735.1 Posidonia australis
TAATCTGATTTGTTGCTGTTTACATGAGAGTTTTATGATAAGATGCTCGTTTCATATGCAAGATACTCTACATGTAAAATCTATATGATAAAAATCTGTATCATGTAATTCCTGTGAGTTGTTTTTCTTCTCTGTTTCTTTACACAAGGAACCATGATTCATGAACATGCATGCTACGAAATAAGCATCAAATATAATCTCTGTATATTTATCATTTGCTTATGGCCGTTAGGTTCATCCATTCATTTCCTATCTTTTAGAATCCCATGCAAGTATTTCAGCCCATGATTTGCATGATTTGGAATCAAATAATAAAAGATTTCCATTTGTTTGAATCTTATCATGTTTTCTGTTTTTATCACCTGCATACCTAATCTGATTCAAGAAAATCACTAATCTCTGAAATCTGGACCAGATTCTGAATCAGATTGCAGTCTGATTCAGGTTTTCTGGGGAGCACCATTTTAGAGCACCAACCTGGCGCACTGGCGCACCTAACCAGAGCACCATTCTGGAGCACCAACGTGGCGCACCAGAGTGGCACACCTAACCAGAGCACCATTCTGGCGCACCATTCTGGTGCACCAGTCTGGTCAGAGAGTAAATCACCCTGTTTGCACCCCACTCTGCATAGTTTCTCAGATGATTTTGACTCTGATTTTCCTAGTGTTGATTCTCTGATCTTACATGTCTTTGCATGCATGATTTCAACCCAAGAAGGCACTGTTTTCAAGACTATTGCACTTTGCATATTCAGCCCATAGCTGAAATCTGGTAGGCTGGTTGCCCCATGGACTCCTATATGGAGGTTCTTATGCATCAGCCCATGATCCAGGTAGTGTGGCTGAATCTTGTTTGCTTTTATTTATCATGAAAAGGGTGTGATCTTGTGTGAGGCTTGTAGCCCTTGAGCACAAGATCCATGTTATCTTCTCATGTTTGGGTTTTCCTAGATATTTAAATTGCATTTCTTGAGTTTACAAGGACTTTGCATTGCATAGCAATCTGGAACCCATTATATTACATGACATTGCACTGCAGGGATTTCTGGTGTTTTCCTTGGCACATCTTCCTGGCCCCACTAGAGCACCTAGGTGGAGCACCAGTCTAGCGCACCATTTAGGCACACCTACCTGTTTTCTGTTACACACAACAGCTTTTGGCATTGACATTTAGCATGTTTCCCGTTTTGATTTACTTTTGGTTTTCTCTGGTTGTCTTCCTGGATGTACCAGGAAGACCCTATTCTGTTTTTAGCCCTTTCCATGCATGGTTTACCATATTTTGCATATAGTAAAGCAAAGATGAAAATCACTCGAAGTTCTTAGCTTTTTGATCTTATTTATGCAATATCCTTGCATCAATGCTTGACCCGTGATACGAGTGATCCTTCTGAGCATTAGGACTGGTTCCCACTAGGAGCACTGGACCCTGTCTGACTGAGGCCAGCTCCGCTACCCCGAACAAAACTCCATCGGCCTGTAGAGGAAACACTGGACCTCGCCTTCTGCTTCTTCTCAGGGCTACCCGAACAACCCGCACTTGGAGGACCGGAAAAAGAGAACCGGGAGGTAAAAGAAGACTTACCCTTCTCCTTGGGACGACTCTCCAGAAACTTCTGATGCTCCGCTTTTCCTTGTCTTTTTGGTTTGCAACCGGGGCTCTACTAGCCCAAAGTCACAAGCAAAAGGCCCTCAATGGCCAAAACTACACATAGTGAGTCGGGAAGCCCGGGGCCAGACAACCTAACTCTGGCCACAAGCAGCCCACCGAAGCGCAACCAACGGCGTCTGCACTGCCACAAAGTGCCACCCTGTGTTGGAGCCGCGTCGTCCCGCGATTCTCCTACTTGGAGAACCCTCACAAAGCCAACCCCTCCCTAGGAAGGTTGTCTTGTCTATCAAGACGCTACCAGCCACAGGGTACGTGTCCCACCCGCACTGGCCACCATAGGGTACGCCTCCTCACGGTGTCCTCCACACATGGTGCTCAAGAGAGAGTGTCATACCTCCACATCCGAAGACATCCAAGCCTCAATGCTCATAACGACAATAGGAGTATCATACCTCCCCATCATGCCACAAGACACCTCAACCTGCGGACCACAACCCTAGCCTTGAGGCGACAGTCAAGGAGTCTCATACCCCCAGGACGCGACACCCCTTAGCCTCAAGTATCTCGGCCCCTGACCTCAACCAAGGAGTTGCGTCCGACCACCCGAGAATGTTATCACATTCCCTAGTCCCGACTACACAGTCCCACACTGTCTCGGCCCACACACAGAAAATCAGGAAAACATTTTCCAAAATAGGCCAACTATTTCTTTGAAATCCATTTTCAAAATTATTTTTCATATCTTTGATAATTCTTCCAAAACCTCGGTAAAACAACGCATCAGGGGTTCCAAGGACCACCACTGACGGTCCATAATCCCTCTCAATAGGACAAAACACACCAATCTGGAAAACCCTCGAAAATCATATTTTATAAACTCATTTGGGCCCAGATTCGGCATGTCGAAAAATAGGGTCGGTATGCTGAAAATCCCTGGTTCGGTAGACCGATCAGGATCGGTTGACCGAATCAGGTCAACGGTCAACACTCAGGCAAAAATTGGTATACCGAAACTGGTTCGGTCGACCAAAATCTCCTGATTCGGGCGACCGTCCAAAATCAGACGACCGAATTTCTACCAGAGGACCTAATCTGATAGAAAAATGGCATACTGAAATGGTTCAGTATGCCGAATTTTGTGAAAAATGGAAAATGACCCAAACCCTATAGTCCAAAATCACCTCAACTAGGACCTCCGATCGGACCCCCTAAACAAGCACCAAAAAACTTGCATAAAACATAAGATGTAGACCCTCGAGTCTACTCCAAATCCCATCGAACAAAACTAAAATCTATTCACCATGCATCAAGATATAAAATCACAAAGGTAGATGGGTCAAAATGACCCAAAACACACCAACCACCATAAATATCCATAAATGCCACAATAAATTCTCAAACATTCTAAAACATTAAATTTAGCCTAGATTACATGCATCCTAGGCATTTCTACCATTTTACATGATTTCTACACATTAAATGGGAATACGTGTTGGCTTTATTAGCCTTACCTTGATTTTAATGATAACAAAAGACTAATGTGCTTTATGAGAATATTTCATAGTTCATATTTACAAAGAAGATCATTGAAAGACTCAGAAGATTTAAGCATAAAAAGGACGATATTTGAAGAAGAAAAAGATCCATGTGCTACCAAGAAGAATTCAAGATGAAGGAAAAGGAAAAGAAAAATAATATTTGTAGTTATTTTGATGTAATTTTCTATTTATTCGTGTACTCCTAGGAATTTGTAATTATCTCCCAAATATCCACATAGAGCCATAGGAAAATTGCCTTAGCCCTAAAATCAATCATTCATTGAAAAACACTCATCATAGGACTAAGGGCATTTTCGACTTACCGAATTTCCTCGGTATACCGAAATATGTGCAGATTAGAAAAACTAGTACAACAACCCAAAACAGCATACCGAAATTCACTGGCATACTGAATCAGAGGTTTTCGGCATACCGAATTATTTTCGGTATATCGAAGTACTCTACCGTTGCATTTTTTGGTCGACCGTTTTGTTTTCGGCATACCGAATCAGTAGCTGTTGCTGAATGTTAGAAAGATGTTAGACACATTCTTATACCCATGTTTTTCTATAAATAGGCCCCCATTCTTCACCCATAAAGGCCTAATACTTCCTACACCAAGAATAAAACTTCAAACATCACTATTTCCAAGTATTCACTCCTACTCTATTAGAAAAACTCCCAAGGCAAAGAGAGTTCCATTTTCATCTATCCACTTAGCAAAATTGAGTTTGGGAAGTTGTAGAAAAAGAATTGCAAATTACAAGTGTAAAAGTTCTTTTTCGGATTGTGAGAAGGGAACCGCGGTTTTTTGTGACACTTGGCGTGGGATCGTCAAAGGGTGTATACGACACGATCTTGGCTCGGAACAAGATCAGGTTAGTGAAATTCTCGAGGGGTTCTCGATGAGTGGACTAAGCCGGAGAGGCTGAACCACTATAAATTTACTTGTGCATATCATTGTCTCTTATCCCTTTCTTTGTATGTTTTAGTTTAGTATCCAAATTCCTCAACTTACATGTCATTTACTTACAATTTGTTAAATAAACTTTAATATTGCAAACACATTTATTAAATCACTATTCACCCCCCTCTAGTGAAGCCTAAAGATCCTAACAATATGTACCTGAAACGACCTTCGGTGATCTCCGACCGACTCCGGCGAACTCCAACGCAACCACGACCACGGGAACACTCCACGCAAGCTCCACACACCACCACGAGCCGCCGCACACCATCGCAGGCCCTCGAGCACATCGAACAGAGAGGAGGCCGCAGGGAGGAGAGAAATAAGAGAGGGAGAGTGAGAGAGAAAGAAAGAGAGGAAAAGAGAGAGACGGGGGAGAGGGGAGGTGAGTGGAGGGGGAGAGAATGAGTGGAAGAAGAAGAGGAAGGAGGTGTGCTCGGGACGGAGAGAAGTACGGGGAAAAGAGGAGGCTTGAGTCGTACATGGTGGAGGCCTCCGGCTTAAAAAGCCTCGTAGGAGTAGGTGACCGTGTGCAAGCAACCAGTCAGCCACGCGCACACCAACACTCCCTCAGTTGCCAGCCCTGCCAGCCACCACATGCACCCAACCACCCACCACAACCATGAGGCGAACTGCAAGCCTCAACCACTGGCCCACAACACAGGCCCCACATAGACCCACACTTGGGCCCCACACAGATCCACACTAGGGCTCCACACGTACAGTGCCACAATGCACAGTGCCAATCATGCATAGGGATCGTAAATAGAAGCCAGCCCACAAGACTCAAGTCCAAAAGTATAAAATCACGCAACAAGGCTCGGAACAGTAACACCCGTCTAGGAATAAAATTCATTAAAATGTAAATAATTACAAAATGAAGTTTACGGATGTTACAGTCCTCCTCCTCCTCCGTCACATCCTCTTCATTCTCCATCAGCTAGGCACCAGCACCTCCTCCTCCTTATCCTCCACTAGCCAAGCACAAGTGACTCCTTCTCCTCATCCTTTGTTGGCCAAGCACAGGTGTCACATCCTCCTCATCCTCCATTAACCAGGCACAACCTCCTCCTCCTCCTTATCCTCCATTGGGCGAGCTTAGGTGTCTCATTTTCTTCGTCCTCCACCGACATTTTTTCCTTTTATTCTTGTATATTCATAATTTACATATCAAAATCTTTGAGGTCCTTGCCTTATGATTCGTTGGGACAAACTTTTGTTGCATTTGAAAGACCTTAGTGCGATTCTACTATTGGAGAATTCTCAAACATTTTAAAATTCATAGTCAAAGAGGTATATGTGGTGAATCTATTTATAACTTAAGCGTTTCTTCCAGGAACAATATGTTGTTATTTTTTTCTTAAGACCAATTTCATAGTATCTACTTTGTATGTCATTACGATCCTTTTGCTGATAATGAAATACTGTGACGGAGAAACAACAAGATGGTTTTGACATTAAATACACTCACTACTGATGCCTCAGATTCAGATTAATGGATATGAATATGCTATATATATATTCTACATTGAGAATAAAAGAAACAGGTAGTAGTTTAGGGTAAAGTTTGTTTCCTCCAGTGTTTAAACAAATAAGAAGATATGACCATATGATTCTGCAGTTTTGTTTTCACTGAATCACGGGTATTGAACTTGGTTGTCTAAGGAAATGATTGCAACCAAAAGGATAATGTGGATGTATAAGTGTATTTTCCGAAGAGCTAAACATGAAAGCAAATTATTTGAATATAGCAATGTTTGCCAATGGCTTGCTTCTATGTTTCGAGGATCCACAGAATTTTTGTATAGCCATATAATTGCATTGTAGTCTTTCTATTATGGTTGCATTGTAGCATAGATAAGCTGAGAAAACAAAGTATAGATTGATAACCTTTCCATTTTGAAAACGTAATATTTTAAAATTATCGTTTCTTCTAAAAAAATTGAAATTGGAGCCCAAAATTCCCACACAGAAAAACTGATAGACTACCTCGTAAAATCTTCCATCTAAAGATAGTCTTTCACGCAAATCATAATAAAGATAAGCCGCAGAAGATGCTGAATGATTATCCACTGGATCCTGTATTGATAATCAACAGAAGCTAAGCAGAGAATTGGCAAGAAATGTCATCTTATTAGTTTATAAGAATCAGACACGTGAATAATGTGTGGTGCTCTAGGAACTCACACGTGAATGATAAGATTAGAATAGGCGGCAAACACATGTTAGTAGGTTATGCAGGAATGATTTTTGCCTGTTAACTTATTCATGTTTTAAGAAAATTAAAAATAAAGAGGAGGAATAGTACCACTAGCCCAAATAGTCATACAGATGTTAGCTTGCCTGTGAAGCCATTTCTCACATGTTGCTAGGCCCATGCAAGTTTCTGCTCGAAGTCAAGCTTTTCTTCAATGATTTTCTACAAAATAGCAAGCAACTCAGGAGAATACAAAGAAAGTTGCATCACTATTATCGAAGAAAGCAACAACAACACAGAAAAAGATCTCGTAGATACAGAAGAAATAGATGACTTGCCAGAACATGCAGATTCTGAAGAGGTTGTATGGTAGAAGCAACGATGTTTGTAATATGAAAAAATAAAAATACAATCATAATCTTTCAGTAATAATACCAGAATATTCCATGATTAATTGTTTAAACCAAGTAATGTAGAATAGAAGTTATGGAGGTTTAATACAGTAGAATATTCCACGATTAGTCAGGTTCAGTCTGAGTTGTTGCCACGACCCTCCAACAATAGGTAATTAATATAACAAAATTATAATTTTTAAGTCTTTATATTAAATATACTTATTGACATATATTTAATTTTATTGATAATTAACAAGAATAACAACAACAAGAAGGATATACTTAAGTTTCTTAAGGACCACGATCTTTTCTAAAGCTTGATTCTGACGGGTAACTTATTATTGTTTTTAAATTGATACCAGTCAACATGTTACTTTTTTTTGCACTTAACTTGATTTAATTACAATAACTTCAAAAGGAGTAACAGGATCTTGTCAGAGATTAAATAAATTTTTAGATCTTATGCATCAATCAATGAGTATTGTTGGTCGCATTTACACGCGAATGAGAACGAAAGAATGTTTGATGCACTATTGATAATAAGTAACCTTTATCTTATCTTCATCTTAAATTTAAACAGTTAGTATATTAAATTAATGATGATGTTAGATTTATACAAAACAAGTTTATGCTTTCACCCAGATTTGCCAAGAAAGATTATCATGTACATTTTACAAAATTAATTAAGAAAAAGATGAACGATATTTACCATAAGATACAGATAGTGACATTAGCAAAATGCCTTGAGCCTCACGATAATTATCAGAAAGCCAAAGCATTTTCTACGCATTGGTGGACACAAAAGAGGTAATTAATGTTTATACTAAATTGAAGTTATATTTATTGTTGTATATATAGGAATTAACATACATATTGTTGTTTAATGTGAAAACTAGGTGATTGTAATATAATCATTATCCATCATAACATATTGTAAGTTTGTTTTTTATAATCAGAAGATACGAGGACGAGCAAGAAGTCAATTTATCTAGTGACGACGAAAAGGATTACAAGAAATATACACGTGATTATTGTTCCATCCATACTTCTTCTTCAAAAGATAAAGAAAAGCAAATTGGTTCTCGAAGAAAATTTATTGTTTTTTATACTTAGAAGATACGAGGACGAGTAAGAAGTATAGTTGTTTCTATCCATACTTTTACCTCAAAAAGTAAATAGTTGTTTTTTATAATAAGGAGATACGAACACGAGCAAGAAGTCAATTTGTCTAGTGACGACGAAAAGGATTACGAGGAATATACACATGATAGTCGTTCCATCCAAACAACTTCCTCAAAAGATAAAGAAAAGTAAGTCTGTTTCCGAAGAAAATGATTTGTATTATATCATTTTGACTTGTATTATATTAAGTGATTTGTATTATATACCATTTCAGTGTTGTATTATCATCAATTTGTGAATAAATGGATGTGTAAGATATCAATTCAAACTTTTTTTGATAAAATTTGTGGATGTGTAATGTATCTGTAATTTAATTTATTTGTGAATGCATTTGAATGTCATTTTAGCAGATATGTTAATTTATATCAGTGATGATATTGTTTTATTTTTTTTACATCTTAGAATTAGTGAGGACTTCTGTAACGACCCCCAAGTCGTTACCACTCAACCTAACTACACAATTTTATTTTTTTTACTTTTTATCTTTTTATCACAATTAAAAAGTATACTAATTATACAACTAAGTCTAAGTACACTCAGCAAAAATAAACAACTGAAATTAACTAAACTATAAAACTCACTAGAATCCTTGATGTGTTGCAGCGTGACTCTTCTTATGTGCACAAGCAACTAACAGTTCCTATTCCAGTACCTGCCAAAAACAGAATCAAAGTACACATGGGTGACCATTCAAAACAGTCACCCAGCATACAAACCACCTAATAACTCGGCACACCACTTCGAGAAAGCAAGAGTAACTACGTCCCAAGCAAACAAGCACAAACATCTCACCTAGATCCCGCAACACCACAACGGGTAATCCATTATTGCCCAACAAGCAACAAAAACATTAAAGTTATGCTTTTAAAACTATTCTTTTCCTTTTCTTTCAAAACCATATGCATGTTCTTTAAAATCCTTTTATGCATACTTCAAATGGCCACCTTGCCAAATCAAGCCTAAAAGCCACAACAATCACGAAATACAAGTTACAAAATCTCTGTTTTACACCACATAGTCCCTTTGGACCCAAACAACAACACCAAAGTCACAGAGCCACTGTTCCTAAAACACAACGCCACACTTGCACAACACCAATATCACATAGGAGCAACACCACGGTCTCCTCTAGACAAAAATCATTGAGCCACTACTCCAAAACACCATGCCACACTGGTGTAGCACCATAACCTCCATTAGGCCCAAAACTACAAGCAAACAATGTGTCGTACTAACCGACGCTAAGTAGTCAATACTGGCTACAGTAGTCCACCGAGGAGCAACTACTGTTATGCACTGTCACGGATTCGCCATCCTGTAAGGAGCGATTCCGTCCAAAAGTTCTCTGTAATATCTGTGTCCAGATTATCCAGAATAAATATAATTAATTCTTGCAATTTGGATAATTAGTTATGAATTATAACTTGTGTCGGACTCTCTATGATTAATTGATTTTATCCCTGGTAATTTTTCTAATGTGTGGTATTTTAGACCGGTGCGTGCCACATGTGTGAGTATGGGACCAAGTGAGGCTTGATCAACATCTGAGTCAACTCAGCACAGTGCCACACAGCCTCCATCGCCCTTCACTGTGCTCATCACAGTACTCTACAGCTTTCTGCCATACTGCATCGTCGATGCGTTGAGATCTCCAGTGACTGTCGTCGAAAAATGTTGACACAGAGGCGACGACCGTAGATGGAGTAGGAGATGAGGCAATAGAGGGGGCAAACCGAACAGAGAGAAGAGAGTTGGGCGAAAACTAGAGAGAAAGAGAGCTAAAGAAGAGAGAAAGGAAGAGATGGCTGTTGTTAATGGTGGAAGAAAATCTTCAAAGACTCAGGAAGCCGGAGGAGCATCGAGAAGGAGAGAAAGGAAGCCACCGAGGAGGGAGAATTGTCGAAGATCGTCTCTGAGTATGCGTCTCCATTTTTCCCCTTCCTCTGCTATTGTTCTTGTTCAAATCTAGAATCGTGCTAGGATTTTGACTTAAATGCATGAAAATGGATAGATTTGAGTTGGATGATGAATGTATGGGATTTTGGAGATTTTTCCATGAATTATGATAGATTTATGTTGATTTTTCAAAAGGCATGCTATAATATTTTCGAATGCGTTCTCGAGCGTGTGGTTTTTGTATCTCGAGATATATGCCATGGTTTTTATTGAAACTTGTTCCAAATGAAAGTAGACTTGGCATGCTATATTATATGTTTTATGTAGGATTTGTGGTTCACCAGAAAAGAATCCGTCGGAGGTCTTAATTTTGACGCCGTAGTAGAGGGCCTCGTCGGCGAGCTCCTGGTTGGGGAACTTGCGGGCGATGGAGGGGAGACGGTTGGATTCAAAAACGTAACACGGAACATCCGTCTGAGATCGAGGTGAATCCTTCATTCTAGTGTACCAGTAGTACATGATCCTGCACTGCCACTTGCTATACGCCACATTCGTCGCCGTGACGGCCACGTGGAAACTCGCGTCTGTTGTCCGGTACTCCTCCGAGGAGGAGGTGGCGCCGTGGTGGTGGCGGTGGCGGGCGTTGACGGCAGTGAGGAAGTTGTAGGTAGCAAGGGTGAACCCTAGCGCGAGGAGGAGGAGCACGAACAGGGACTGAGCGTTGGCGGGCTTCCTCCCGCCAATCATCGCTGGGTGGGATGGGAGCGATCACTGGGATTCCATTCTCGCTCTAGGGATTGATGGGTTCTTGCCTTCTTGCGGTAGGAGGCGTGGAGCTTTCGTCGGTTCCTCGGCCGTTGGATACGCTGACTAGTTCAAAATGTAGTTAATAATTGAGTATTATTGGTGATTAAGTGTTTTTTTTTGGGGCAAATGGTGATTAAGTGATTGAGTATAAAACTTTTAAATCGTAACACGAAACTGTTTCAAAAACGTAAAACTGATTCTTTGCAACGTATATGGAGGGATACACATTGATTTCTAAATCGTAAAACGAAACTATTTCAAAAATGTAAAACTGATCTCTTGCAACATATATGGAGG
>JAMKQA010016276.1:0-12990 GCA_024699735.1 Posidonia australis
TTACAATATGCCCGGTGTGCTATTGTTACTGACCATGCTTCTCTTCTCACCTCTGATATCCTCTCGCAGCATATAGTCAACAACTGGCCTTCCCATGCCAAAATAGAGGTGTTAGATTTTGCCCCCGGGAAATTTTTGCTAAAATTTCCTTCTATTAAGACCAAGAATGACATATTAAGTCGCTTTGGCTCTTCCCTTCAATCCCTCTCTGCTTCCTTTGTGCACTGGACGCCTAGTTCCAATGCTGTTTTTAGCTTGAAGGAGGAGGGGACTTGGATCCGTTTGGAGGGAATCCCCTATCATCTTTGGTGCGCAGAAGTTTTCCATAGGCTTGTCTCTGATTTTGCAGAACTGATTGAGATAGATTTGACCATAGACAGGGTAAAATTCTTGGGGTATTCTCGGGTTAGGATTAAGCTTCTTCCTGGTAAAGAAATCCCAAATGTCAGGTTCTTTGCATATGGGAAAACAGTTTACCCGATTAAATATAGATACAGTTGGGATTTATGTGCCTCTTCCCCCTCATCTCATATGGCTTTTCCTGCCTGGTCCAAACAAGCTCCCAAATCTTCTACTTCTAGGAATCTACAGCCTATAAGGAAACCTTTTAAAAATTACAGAGGCTGGCGTGGTCCTAATTCTGGGAAATACCCTACCATCCCTAAAACTCATCACAAGTCAGGGAAAAATGTCTGGAAGAGGCCCTCTTTCTCTCCCCCTCCCCCCTCTTCTACCTCAGAGGGGTTACTTCCTACCCCTTCAACTGTTGGAAATATTCCATCTGCCCCCATTGACTTGGTAAAGACAGCAGTCCCTCCCTCCGTTGGTAACCCTGCTGACAGCTCCAACGCCACTTCCACCTGGGTGGAGACAGAGTTTAAGGCCAGAAACCTCTCATTGGCCAAATTTAAAAAGATTATGGCAATATATGACTACCTGGATCAAGAGGATTCGGGTGCTACCACCTCCGAAAAGCCCTCTCCAAGGCCCCCTACCCCAGTTCATGCACCTGGTAATGCACTTCACTCTTCTGTTGAACATAATAGTGTTATATGTCTTAACTTTGCCTCTGATTGCTCAATAGATTTGAATACCTATAATGTGACTCCTGCTGATAGCAGGGAGTCTAACCATGTGGATCCATTGAAATGGGACTCATATGAACATTTCCAGTTATTTTGTAAGAGTATAGGCATCTCATTATCTTCTAGGGATGAGTCTATTACCTTTTTCAATCTAGTTAGATTAGATCAGGGCAAAGAAGTGGTTGTTTTTGATGATCCTAATGCATCCTATAACTGGTTGGGATCTTCTGTTTAACTCTCAATATTTTTTAATGATTATAGCAGCATGGAACATTAGAGGCTTGGGATCAAGAAATAAAGAGAAAGAACTAAAAGAATTTATCACTTCTAATAAATGTGATATTATCATTATTAGTGAAACAAAAAAAGAGGACTATTCTGAAGGACTATTAAGATTCCTGGGTGGGAAAAAAATTAATGCCTGGTCTTCTGTACCATCCTTTGGGGCCTCAGGGGGCATTCTGACTGGCTGGGATAATAGACTTTTTAAGGCTATTAGCTGCACTCCTGCTTGCTTCAGTCTTTCTATTAATTTTGAGAGTCTTGGCGCTAGCATGAATTGGTGGCTCACGAGAGTGTATGGTCCTTGTGATTATAGCCTAAAACCATTATTTATGGATCAATTACATCATATTAGTTCTTATGTGAATGATTCATGGATTTTGGGGGGAGATTTCAATGTCACTAGGTTTCCAAGTGAGCATTCGTCCCAAATTAATAATAATTGTCATATGGATAGTTTTAATGGTTTCATTAACCAGTATGCTCTTATAGATCTTTCCCCAAACAATTTCTCTTATACATGGTCCAACTTCCAGGAAAATCCAACTTTGGTCAAGCTGGATCGTTTCTTAGTATCTCCTAGGTGGTCAGGATCTTTTCCTGATGCAATGTGCACTGGCAGAGCACGGATCATATCCCAATTTTGCTTGATACTTTGGCTCCTAATTGGCCCCCCCTCCCTTTAGGCTCTATAAATCTTGGTTCTTATTTGATGTGTTTGAACTAGTTATTAAGGAATTCTGGGGGCAGAATGGCCACCATCTCTCTATGTGCTCTCCAGTTTTAGAGTTTAGCCTTAAATTGAAGAAATTGAAGGCTTTAATTAAACAATGGATTATCCCTATAACGGTGATTAGAACTAGTAGACTTAGAACTATTGAGGCTCAAATTATGGATATAGATAATCAAGCTAAATTTTGTGTAAATCTGAATTGGGTTCATAAAAAGAAGCTGAGGTTAGAACATCTAGATTTACTTAAAGAACAAGAGCTGTATTGGAGGCAAAAATCCAGAGTTTTGTGGTTGAAGGAGGGAGATTTCAACACCTCATTCTTTCACAATATGGTCAAAAGTCATAGAAGGACAAACTCTATCTCCTCACTATTAATTAATAACAATATAAGCTTCTCTCAGTCGGAAATTAGCAGAGAGATTGAGGAGCATTTTACAATGCACTTTAATAAGGGCCCCAATCCCCACCTTAGTCTTTGCTGGGACACCTTGATTTCAATTAAAATACCATCACCTGAATTGTTAGAGTTACCTTTTGAGGAAGAAGAAATTAGAGCTAGTGTTTTCCATTTAGCTGGAGATAAATCTCCAGGCCTTGATGGCTTTCTTATATTTTTCTTTCAGCATTTCTGGGATTTACTAAAGCCAGACATTAAAATAGTATTTCAATCCCTTCACTCTGCCCATGATCCTTTCTTTCTGGCTTCAATTAATCAGACTTTTCTTGCACTCATCCCAAAAAGAATGGGTGCTAATATAATCCAGGACTTCAGACCTATTAGCCTAGTAAATAGCCTTTACAAAATTATTTCAAAAACATTGGCTGCTAGGTTGTCACCTGTGTTGAACAGGGTATTGGATTCTTCCCAATATGCTTTTCTCCCTGGGAGATCTATTGTGGATTGTTTATTGGTTACTCAAGAAACATTACATTATATGCACACCTATAATATCAAGGGTTACATATTGAAAATTGATTTTGAGAAAGCTTTTGACAACATTAAATGGAATTTCCTGTTTGACTCTTTGGCTGGAATGGGTTTTGGGGACAGATGGATCTCTTGGATCCGTATGTGCATATCCTCTGCAAAGTTCTCTGTATTGGTGAATGGTACCCCTAAAGGATTCTTTGGGGCAGCCAATGGGTTAAGACAGGGTGACCCTTTGTCCCTTCTGTTGTTTATTATCGCTTCAAATGTCCTAAATGCCATGCTGCAGTCAGCAAGGAGGAACAACTTGATCTCTAGGATTAATTTTCCACATGAGGGCCCATCTTTGATTAATCTGCAATATGTAGATGACACCTTGCTTTTTTGGCCCAATAGCACTGTCAATTTGATTAATATCAAAAGAATTCTATGCTGTTTTCAGTCTTGCTCTGGGTTGAAAATTAATTTCCTTAAATCATCATTGACTAGTGTGGGGGTTTCCCAAGAAGATCTACTGTCTTCTTGTGACATTATGGGATGTGTTAAGGCTGATCTACCTATTACTTACTTAGGTCTGCCTTTACATTATAGAAAAGTAAATTGTAATAGTTGGGCCCCTGTGATTGAGAAAGTCACAAACAGGCTTTCCTCCTGAAAGGCCAGACAGTTGTCTCTAGGGGGCAGATTAGTATTGGTCAATGCGGTTTTATCAGTAATACCTACATACTTTATGTCTGTGGTGCACATGCCTTTGAAGATAGAGAAAAAATTAGATAGTTTAAGGAGTAACTTTTTGTGGAATTCCATTTCTCCTACAAAGAAAGGGATGCATCTCATCAGATGGTCCAACATCTGTAGGAGTAAGAAAGAAAATGGTTGGGGGATTATAAAATTGAGGAGTTTTTCTACAGCTTTAAAATGTAAGTTAAGTTGGCAATTTTTTTCAAATAACAGTAACCCAGTATGGAAATATATTGTTCGGGCTAAGTATTTACATAGGGGCCCTGGGGTTGTTTTGAATACTACCTCTTCTACCTGCTCACCCTTATGGAGGCATATCAAACAAGGGTTTAACTTCTTCAATTGTTTTTCTAATGTCAATGTGGGCAATGGTTCCAATACTATTTTTTGGAGACATAAATGGCACAGTGGTACTCCTCTGAGCATACTGTTCCCTGGACTCTATAGTATTGCTAGATTTAAAAAGGCTTCTGTTAGAAGAACCTTGCATTTATTCAATACAGATTTCAACAGATTGTTCTATTTAGCTTACAGTGATGCTATTAATTCCAATGTGCTTCAATTTCAATTGGAGGTTTTGGTTAGTATTTTGCAATCTATATCTTTGGATACAAGAGAGGATGACTTCCTCTGGATTCCCACAAAAAAGAATACCTTAACTGTGAAAGTTGTTTATACTCTTATTAATGATGGGGGCCTACGTAATGTTTTTTTCAATAGCATCTGGAGGAGTCACTCACCCCTAAAGGTCAAGCTATTTGCTTGGTTAGTCATTAAAAATAGGAATTTGACAAAAGAAAACTTACTGAAAAGAGCTTAGACTGGTTCACCACTATGTATTTTTTGTTCTGTTAGCATTGAAAGTAATAAACATTTGTTTCTCATTTGCTCTTTTGCTAGGGAGATTTGGGAGTTCTTCTTGGACTCACAGTTTTACCCTGGTTTTTTATCTGTTGGCGACTTATTTTTATCTACCCCTAATCTTAAGCATTACCTGTCCTTCTCTGGGTGGACATTGCTTCTCCAGATCATTCTCTGGTTGATTTGGAGTGAAAGAAATTGTAGGATCTTTCGTAATACATTTAAGTCAGGTTCCTTGATTATTCATGATATTATGTGTCTGATGAAATTTTAGGTGGTAAACCTTGTATCAGGTTTTGAGAAGGAGGACATGCTTCAGTTTGTCTCTGCAATGGGCTCGCTTTCTGTGGAGCCTCCTATTGCACCTTCTACTTCTTCTTTTGCCCCATCCGGAGAGGAAAATCAGAATGTCATGCATGAATGATGAAGGCAGCCCATAGTTTAAAAAAGAAAAACTGAGATTTTTGATGTATTACTTTCTTGCTCGATTTTTGGGATTAACCTGTTGATACAATATGGTTTATTTGGTTGAATAGCTTATGGGTCTATAATATTACTTAATACTTTGTTTCTTATCAGGCATTTGAGCCGAAGAAATAATACCTATCTATCTCAACCGTTAACAAAAAAAAAAAAAAAAAAGAGTTGAAAGGAAGAGAGAATGAAAAATGGCTAGGGTTTTAACACCTAATCGTTGCTAGCAGATGTCCGCCACTAGTGTACGTCCACACACGAGTGGCTAACCAAGAAACAGGCATCCACACATGAGTAGTTGACTTTCGTTTCATGGTCAGGGAAATCAGACTAAAATTAGTTGTTTGCTCACGAGTTGCAGACGTTCGTTTCTTGGTCAGGGACGTCTTCTCCAACTAGTGAACATCTGTTTCACTTAGTGGGCATCTACTATGCATGGTGGATGTTTACATATGCTCTAGTGAATGTCCCAACATTGGACTTTAAGGTCAATATTTTTTAAAATTTTATTCCATATATCTAAGTATAAAAGCAAAAGTTTCCAAATTTCTATAATTTTTGAAAACATGGCTAAGTGGATACATAAGAGATAAAAAAAGAGCAAAAGTAGGATAATATTGACCATATAAAGATTTAGTTGTTTCATAAAAAGGTTCTAAAAAATCAACTATTTTTTAATTTACAATTAGACCAATCATTTTTACTTAAAAAAGAATTAAGATCAGTATTTTTTTCAATGTAAAATAAAGTAATTATTTCACTATAACTAATATATGAGTTCAACATATCATATGTTAAATTCCATCTATATTTGATATCCATCTTAAATTTCTAAGGTCTAATATTTTTATTGAACATAAATTTCCAAATTCTTGATATCTACTAGTGGAACATTGAATAAACAACAAAATTTTTCTTATATTCCAAATATTCCCTAACATGTGTTATACTATCTTGGACAATTAAATTTATCACATGACAAGAACATCTACAATCAAATAAAATCCCATTTAATGAAGATTTAAATGTATTTTTTAAATATCCAATAGCAGTATTATTATTACTAGCATTATTAAAATAAATTGAAATAATAATATTATTAATGCCACATTCATTACAAATTGCTATTAATGCATTATAAATTGTAGAATCACTATATTGATGTTCAAAATTTTGAAAAGTTATAATTCATTTTTGAAAAATCCAATCACTATCAATATTACGACAACTAATACACATATAGGGAAAATTATTAGGACTAGCTCAAACATTTGATGTTAATGTTATTTTACATTTTAAATTACCTAAAGTTTGAATTAATTTTAGGGTAAATTACAGTTTATCTTCCTCAATTATTCACATTTTTTAGTTTGATACCTTAAACATTTTTTTGTTACAACTTGTTTCCCACAATTACTTTGGTTAAACAACAATACCCCTTCCACTAGGTTTGAAGGGGTACAATATTTTTTTACATAAATTTATCTTTCTTCTTGTTTTAATTTACCTCCCTCAACTATTGAAGTTTTTCAATTTAGTACCTTAAACTATTTTGGTTATGACTTGACCCTCTCAACTACGTTTGTTGAATAATATGATCTTTTTTTTAGGTTTGAAGGGTTATGTAACCTTTGTAATAATTTTTTTGGATAAATTTATTCTTTTTTTCCATCTTCTTCTTCTTCATCTTTTTCTATTTTTTCTACATCATAAATCCTAAATCTAACTTTACCACTAAAATTTTTTCCTTTAGCCTTCTTTCCCAAACCTTCTTTTTCCTTTTTTTCTTGTTAAACTAATGATTTTGAGCTTTGTCAACACTATAGGAAGATCTCAAACTTCTTCCCTGTCATCATTAATTGAAGGTCTCAATCCACTCGGAAAGGGTGTCGGCAATTGAGATTTGTATCGAGTGAGATATGAGTGAGAGAAAAAGGATTCCATAAGGGTAATGTTTGAGTTAGGTTCCATAAGACTGTGAAGAGGATTATTTGTAATTGAGGGTAAAATAGTTAGACAAAGCAAAAATTTAATAACAATTACTTAAAAAGGTGGTTTATTGTAATTTATCATAATTGAATATGACAAGTTGTAATAAAAAAAAGTTTAAGGTAGGAAGTTTCAAAATTTTGAATAATTGAAGGAGGTAAATTGTAATTTAACCCTTGAGGGAGGTAAGTTGTAACACAAAAAAATTTAGAGTACCTAAATGAAAAATACGAATAGTTGAGGGAGGTAAACTGTAATTTAATAATTAGGTAAAATAACCAATCCATGCAAAAATTTAATGTCGTTTACCAAAAAAAGATGGTTATTGTAATTTACCATAGTTGAGGGAGACAAGTTGTAATGAAAAAAGTTTAGGATACTAAGCTAAAAACACAAATAGTTGAGGGGATAAGTTTTAATTTATCTCTATTAAATTGTTTATGCTTAAGATTTCTTGTAATATTTTTAGAATGACCCTTAAATTGTAGATTTAATGCATTTTTTACATATGCTTCAAAATATTTACTTTCAAAAAAATAGAAGATTCTTCTCTAATTATATATTTAACTAATTCTTTTTTATTTACTTTTGAAGAATATTTTCAATTAATAACATTTTCCAGCTCCAAATGCTAATTTGCTTTGCTTAGAATTAGTTTTTTGTTGTAATTTTTCAAGACAATTGGTCACATGTCTTCTTAAATAGTTTGTCCCTTCTAAACTACTACAAGTAAGATCTTTATCATATATATTACACATACATTTCTTAGGATTGTTAGGCTTTTTATTTAAATAAGTCCAAACATCCAATATTTTCTTTTTTTCTAACGATTTTATTTTATAGCCGTTGAAATTTTGATATATTTAAAATCATTACAAAACGAATGTTCATTTCTTAAAATGTATGTCTGTTTTTTAGTCAAGAAATTCTCCAGAAGAAATGAACAACCGTTCCTTAAAATAGAACATCTATTTTGTTATATAGATTTATGAGTTCTTTTCTATACTCTCATGGAATTTATATTTTCCAACAAATCTCGAGGTGCTATTATGATTTATCAATATTCGAACTTTTCTTGGACCACTTTTGATGAGTTGTTGTTAATTACCATGAAAGAATTTCGTTACGATCATCACACTCATATAATAGAACAAAAAAGAGAGAAATTATATGTATGTAAATATATATGTTCGAATATAATGTCGATAATAGCTTATATTTTTCATATATGTTTGAATATAATGTTGAAATTAACATATCGGTTTCATGTATGTTTGAATATTATAATATCGAAATTAATATGTCGTTGCTGTTCACACTCATTTTAAGATTGATATCGTTGTTCAAAGCATGTGATCAAACGTGTTTGATGTATGAATACTTGGTAGCTACATATTAGGTAGCTGTATGCTATTTACGTACATTCACGCTTTATTAAAGGCGAAATATGAGATCAAATATAATGTCAATAAAAATATGTAATCTAGTATGATTTAATAATAATATAGATAATATGGGATTGACCATTAGGTAAACAATTTGTTATGTCGATCTTAGTCTCTTTATGATCGTTATTGTTCGATCACCGCCTGCTTGTTGAGAGACTGTTAATGTTTAGTTGAGCTAAACCTCTCAATGACTGTTATTGGTGATTGTCATCATTTGATCATCACACAAATGTTGAGCGACCATGTAGGCCAAGAGGCGGGATCACACATGATTTTTACGTTTGTTTGAATATAATGTTAAAATTATTATGTAGTTAACATACATAATGTTGAGAAGAGATGTCAGATTAAACATATATATTATCGAATATAATGATGATAAAATACATGCTCAACATAAATCAAATATAGTGTCGATAAAGATGTCACAGAGTATATCTAAGTGTAAAATCAAATATAATATCGATTTATTTATGAGATCAAATATAATTTAATTAGATTAATGTCAAAATAAATCAAATATAACGTCGATATAAATTTTGTTCATGATATCATAATCTATCCATTAGTGACATGTCAAAAAGGAATGCACTTGAATGCAGAGACGACTAACATATATAATGTGGGATCAATCACCTAACTTAATTAGTCGGCTTGAAAGTCGAGTAGGAGACAACTAGGTAGGAACAGGCAATTGCACCCAAGGTGATCAACTCGGAGACACTTATGTGATTGACTGGGTGATTCATGCCATGGCATCTACGGTAAACAACACAAATCACTTTAACATTAGGACCAAACAAGCACCAAATATATGTATGATCGAGTATAATGTCAAACAAGTGTGTGTAATCATGTGTTGAATGTGAAAATTTGTATTACTGAATATAGTGTCAAATAATATATTGTGTAATGTTGCATATAAAGACAACATGAAATACATGAATCATGTGTTATGTAGATGGATTTCTATTATTCAATATAATGTTGAATAATACATGATACGACATTGCATATAAGGGCAATATGACATATATGAATCATCTATTGTACATATAGGTATCTATTACTGAATATAGTGTCAAATAATATATGGTGCGATGTTGTATATAGAGACAACATGAAAAAGATGAATCGAGCATTGCATTATCGGCAAGCTATTACATACATGATATTTAGAGACATGTATTACCTTACAGTAGAGTGATATTGAAAGGAAAAGGGGAGGCTTTATAATGTCGAGAAGTATTCTTTTCGTTACTTTCTTTTTGAATGTGGATGGATGTAAGTGCACAGATTGTGTGGGATGGAACTCCTTAGATGACTTCTTCTTTCTTTCCTTACCTTACGCATGTCTTCTTTGTCTCTTTCTTTTCTAAGTATCTCTATCTCTATTATGGGTTTAGATCTTTATCTCCAGGTCTCAAGATCTTTCTCTCTTTGTCTTATGTTTGTCTTCTTCGTCTCTTTCTTTTCTCAATATCTTTATCACTGGTTTGAGATTACATCTTTATCTCCTAGTCTCAAGATTTTTTTCAACGAAGGAAGTACATTTTAATTCAAATATGAATAAATTTAAATTTTAAATTCAAATTATCCGAAATAAGTATATCTTGGTAATATTTTCTACTTTTCAAAATAATTCTACCATATATGCACATAGTGAACTCTGTTGACACGTCCTCTGTCACTATGCCAGATTGCATTGAATTTGAAATTTCTTAATATTAACAATAAGACGTTCTATTTTTAAAATAAACACCTATGTTTTATTTTATATAGTTAAAATAAAATTATAAAATAATTAATATAATTTAAAAATTAATATTTATATTTAAAATTACATATTTTTATTTCAAACCTAAAGCAGATCATAAATCCTGACCCAAGTGTAGTCGGATTTGTGTCAGACTTGATCTTAGGTTGGATCGTTTTTGGGCCTAAACTCGTATTGGACTACGTGCGTCAAAGAAATCCTTAACCCCTAACCAAGCCCGTGGCCCTATCGAATGTAACTTTCAGGTCTATGACTGGGCCGAGTTCTGCCTCTGGAATTAATTAATAAAAATACGTCCTACTGTCAATGTCATGTACCGTCACTGATATATACGACGTGATTTCGATTCCGATTTCATCAAACCTATAACTTAAACGGGTGCTACTTTCGAAGTTCAGCAAAATACAAATCCAAAACTGACATAGGCATGGGCATTTATCTCGGTTAAAAACAAGAACAAAGCCCCAAAATCGACATAGGCATAGCTCTTATGTGGTCCCTGGCTCCCTGCAGATGGACAGCATGTGATGGGCCCTAGAGTCCAGGGTGGAGGTTTCCTGTTGAGGCCCACCATGGGTGGTCCAAACCCATAGGCCGTGCCAGACGATGTGTACGGATAAAAAAGGTTGTCAACATCGAAGATGCCAATATCCTTTCTAGAATTATTTGATCAACATGGGCCAAATTTCTTCCGCATTCAACTTTGGCATGTTCTCATCCCCCAAAACTACCACAGCCCATGGTTTGAAACCTGGATTCTTTTGTTGGGTTGATTGGAAAATATACCTTTTCTTGATACTGATTGGAAAGTATACTTGATTCTTGCTGATTTAGTTTTGCCCGTTCATTTTCTTGTACACATAAATGATCCTTTACGGGGGATATCATGCGTTACAACAGTAGATTCAGATGAACCTTGGTGGGCCGGTGTGTTTTTTCGGCGAATTTGATAATATTCCAAAAGAATAGTTCCAACATGCGTCAGAATTTGCAGTGCTGCACTGGAGCTTTGGAGTTTGTGACATTACAGTATAGTGCCAGTGACGGAGAGTCTCCTACCAGTTACGACGGAATTTCTTCCTGTTTTACCTCTGAGTTTTTTTTTTAAATTTTTACCAATGACGTTATTTTTTGAATTGTTACTCGTTTTTTTTTTTTTACCACTGACTTTTTTTTTTTCTAATTTGAGGAAAGGTTCTGTTAAAAAAAAAACTTAGCAAATACAATTTAGATTTTCTGGTTCTTTTTTACAATCTTAATGGTATTAATAATAATGATGATCTTAGTGGTATTAGAATAGTTTACAGACATTATGGAAAATCTATATCTAAACCATGTCTTTCATGGATCCCTAAAGCTGATAACTCCTCCTCCTCCTCCTCCTCCTCAATTAAAAGCTGATATGCATTTCTGAATGATGGTGATCTTAGGTCTCTATATAGAAATTGCATTTGGAAGAGTTGTACTTTTTTGAAAATTAAAATCTTTGAATGATTGGAAGCTCATGATAAAATATTTTCCAAGACAAACTTAGTAAGAAGAGGATGGATGGGTCCAATGGTTTGTATATCTTGTGACCATAGTTGTGAAACTACTGCTCATATAATTTTACGTTGTCCCTTAGCAGTGGGAGTGTGGAACTTTTTTCTGAATAATACTACTTGTGAAATCTACATCTCTAATGTTTTTTATCTATTTAATCATGTTAACCATAATATAAGTTTGAAGGGTTGGAATATACTCGCTTCAGTAGCTTTTTGGACTTTATGGATGGAACGAAATGATAGAATCTTTAGAAATAAATCTAGGACTTTATAATCCATTATTTTCCATATTATTACGCTAATAATGTCTTGGATAAATAATTTGGATGTAGGTTAGGAGATGGTGGCTATATCCCGAGTCATACAACAAATGCAACAAGATTGAGATTAGGAAAGGACTAACCAAGTGTAGACACTCCGATTTTGAGTTGGCTCATAGATAAACTTTCCGGATGTTGCTTTGGATGTGGCAAACTCAATCCCATCAACTAAACTAACCACAAACCTATAGCAGGTCCGTGGCCCAATTAGCAATTCAGGTAGCTAGTGGAGAGCACCAATGTGGAGCACCTGATTAGAGCACCGAGCAAGAGCACTACAGCGACACACCAAGCAAGTGCACATAAGTGGCGCACCTAGCTGGAGCACTAAGATGGCGCACATACTTGGTACACCAAGCTGGCGCACTGCTACTTTTCAGGTTGCTGGCTTTCCACTTCCCATGTCTGTAACCCTTACCAGCGAATATGCCATGGAATCTACGTTAGGCTCTTCATTTACGAGGCTGTCTGCATTCCATGGGAGTTACCCTTGCAAAATCCTATATAAAGACCCCTATAGGCAGCCATTTGAAGGATCTTGAGCAAGCTATGTACTCATTCCAGCAACTCCCTCTCGTTTTCTTGAGCATACCCTTGCATTCCAGAGCATCCCTCCAAAGCAACAAGGAAGTATTATCTTGGGTTTTCTAAGAAAGAACACCTTGGACAAGGTAAGTTCCTCTCCTTTCTTTTACTCTTAGTTCTTGCACTGGATAAAACATGCCATGGACTTCATAGATAATCTGTTTTCTTGCTGTTTACATGAGAATTTCATGATGAGATGGTTGCTCCATGTATAGGATATTCT
>JAMKQA010016280.1:0-11017 GCA_024699735.1 Posidonia australis
TGTTTACAATTTCATTAAATCTTGTAACCATCTCATTTATTAGTTCATTATCTTTCATTTTAAATAGTTCAAACTTGTGAACTAGCATGTTTATTTTTATCTCTTTAACTTAGTTAGTTCCTTCGTGAGTAACTTCTAGGATATGCCAAGCTTCATGTGAGTTATTACAATTTGAAATTCTATTGAATTGTTCTTTACTAACAGCACAAAATAAAATGTTTAGACCTTTAGCATCAAGTTGAGCAAGGTGTTTTTCTTCAATACTCCAATCCTTAAAAGATGTAGAATTTAAATTGAACCCATTGATTACAACATCCCACAATTCAAAACTTATGCATTTTAAATTTATAATCATTCTACATTTCCAATAGCTGTAACTTATACCATCAAAGAAGAGTAGTCGATTAATACTTTGTCCCACCATAACATTGTTGTTAAAAGATGAAGTAGCCATGTATTCTAGTAGATTGTTAATCTAATTTCTAGAAAACCCGCTCTGATACCAATTGTAGGATCAAAAGGCTTCTCTAGAGGGGGTGAATAGAGAATTTTACTTTTTAATGTTACTATACCCAATTTTAACAATAATCAGAAATGATAAGTAATGTGATTAATCAATTTGTACTTATCATGCACACTTGATGTCACTAGAATTAAATGCACAAGATGAGGATGAAAGTAATTGAAAACACAAGCAATTTATAGTGGTTCGGCAACCCCACTTAGTCCACTCCTCAAGACCCTCTTGAGTTTTTTCTCTTATTCTTAAATAATAAAGAACTTACTTGTTGGTTGTTCAACAAACTCTTCTCTTGCTCTTCCCACTTCTCTATCCTTGAGAAGCTAGAGCCCTTTCTTGATGCTTTACAAATTGAAACTTCCCTCTCACAAAGCTCGATTACAACAATAGCTTTACAGTATGCTTGCGAGGAGAATAAATGACAGAAGGAATATATCAATTACAGGTATGTCAAGGTGTGTCTTTATGGAGGCTTAAATGAGTCCTATTTATAGCCAAGAGACCCTCATAAATTGTGTCTAACGACTAGAAAAACGGTCACAAACGGTTAGCCTTTCGGTATGCCGTTTTGTCTTCCAGATCTTCAGTCTGCACTTGATGGGTAATTCGGTATGCCGTTTTTATTTCGGTATACCGATTTTTCCTGAAAAGGTATGCCGTTTTATCTCAGTATGCCGTTTCTGCCTTCTTCTTTGTCTCCTTAGTTTTTCAAGAATTCCGACACACATTCCGTTTTCTTCTGTTTCGGTATGCCGATTTTCTTCGGTATGCCGATTTTCTTCGGTATACCAATTTGTTTTCTTCTTCTTTGAAATCAGAAGGTCGATGGGTATACCGTTCTTTCCTGACTCGGTATGCCGTTTTATTCTGAAACGGTATGTCGATTTTGATACCTCATGAAAAACTCTATAAATATATGATTTTTGTCTTACATAACTTAATCCTTTTTCTGAGTATAGAGTTACAACAAATAAATTCATCAGTCATTTTATTTGTATGAAAATATATCGAAGTGAAATCATCAAAATAACAAAGATATTTCTAACAAGATTAACCTGAATCATAGTGTGTCTACCCTTAGATGAAAGATCAGCTTTCAGTGGAAGAATGCAAGAAAATACATCAGTAATAGAACTAATGACAGGATACAAAAGTCCCTGCAAAAAAGCATGCCATACAGCTGTGGCGAAAGCACAATTGATAAATAAATGATTGACTGATTCCTGATGACCATTACAGAAAATACAACTATCAGAGCCAGTCTAATCCTTTTTACAAAGGTTTACTTTAGTTAGAACCTTATTAAAAAGAACCAACCATGAAAATAATTTAACCTTTAGAGGGGCCCAGTTATGCCAAATGTGGTCATAAAAATGAAATCTAATCCCACCATCATTAATTATCTTAAACCCGGAATTAACAGTGTATTTACCTGTGGAAGTTGATCACTCAATAGTGTCCTCTTCAGGACGAAGCATAATAGAATTAATAATATCTGTGAATCGATCAGCTTGAGCTTATAGAGGTCCAATGTTGGTAGAAGAAGAGGTTTCAGTAAATAATTTATGAAAGTCCTGAAGATAAATTTCAACTGTTCTCGCAATTCAAGTCTTTTTAAATTTAGCTAGTTGAAAAAGATCAGGGAGAACATTCTTTATTTTTTCCCCACGCCTCCAGCAATTTTCCCAGAAGATAGTATTACGACCATTATTAACTTGAAAAGTGGTGAATGTATTAAAGAAATTAAAATAGGCCTTTATTTCTTGCCAAATAGGGGAAGCCCTACCGGTAGAGCTATTCAAAAGTGTCCCTGACCAAGATCTCGAAAATTATCTAGCCTTTAAAATTGCTATCCACTTAAGAGAGTAAGTGTTTGCTAATAGCTGCCAAAGGAGCTTAGTTTTTAGGACTAAGTTGAAGCTTTTGATATTCATGATGCCCCATCCCCCCATGAGTTTTATCCTTGCATAGTACTACCCACTTAGCTAGGTGGAGAGTAGAAGAAGAAGAAGATTTCCAAAGGAATTTACATCTGAGCTTATCAATAGCATTTGCCACCTTAACTGGTAGGTGTAGAACGGAAAGATAATAGGTAGGAATGGCTGAGAGGACTAAATTGATTAAAGTCAGTCTTCCACCTAAAGATAATTGATTGGCCTTCCATAATGAGAGTTTTTTGGCCAATTTTTCAAGAATAGTTGCCCAATCTGAATTAGAAGTCCTTCTGTAGTGTAAGGGTAAACCCAGATATCTGATAGGAAGAAGGGATGTGGGACAACCAAGAATTTTGGAAGATCTAAGGGTGGCATCCATTAGGACTCCAATACCAGTAAGAGATGATTTCTGAAAATTAATTTTTAATCTTGAACAGGTTTGGAAAAAACATAGAATCCGTTTGATATTAATTATGTTTTCCTCAGTAACTGAAAGAAATAAGATAGTATCGTCCACATATTGTATATTAACTATGTGTGGGCCACAATTGGGCATTTGGATGCCTGAGATCAAGTTCTGATCCACAGCTAGAGAAAGCATCCTATTAAGGATGTTAGTCACAACTATAAATAGGAGGGGTGATAATGGATCACCTTGGCGTAATCCATTTGAATCTTGTAGAAAACCTTTAGGTGAGCTATTAATTAAAATGGAAAAACGAACAGTGGAAATGCACATCTTAATCCAATTTGTCCATGTGGGGCCACAACTCATTCCTGATAAGGAATCCAGGAGAAAGTCCCAATTAACATTATCAAATGTTTTTTCGAAGTCTAATTTTAAAACATTTCTAGGAATGTCCATCACTTTCATATAGTGAAGAGTTTCTTAGGCTACTAAGAAACAATCTCCAATGTATCTTCATGGAATAAAGGTACATTGAGAATTGTCTATTATTGTATCTAGAACAGGAGAAAATCTTGAAGCCAAAGTCTTAGTAATCAATTTATATAAACTATTTACAAGATTGATTAGTCTATAGTCTCTAATACATTGTGCACCTTCCATCTTGGGAATCGGGGCGATAAAAGTTTGATTAATAGGTGCTAAGAGATCAGAATCAGTGCAAGTATGAAGGCAAGTGAATACTTGCAAAATATCTGACTTTACTAGGTTCCAAAACTGTTGGAAAAAACATACAGGGAAGCCATTAGGACCAAGGGCCTTATCACCTGGTAATAATTTAATGTTGTTATAGATTTCTTCTAACGAGAAGACTGCTTCCAAAGTCTCAGGGTGCTGAATTTTTGTGGGTATTAGTAGGTCCCAGTTTAATGTTGGAGTGAAACCTTTAGGCTTATTGAAAAGGGAATAAAAATGGTCCTCCATTTCCTTAGATATTATAGAGGGGGAAAAAGTGATGTCATCCCAAATCTTCAAGGAGTGGATAGCATTTTTTCTCCGTCGACATGTGACCATGTTGTGGAAGAAGGAAGTGTTGAAATCCCCTTCCTGGAGCCATTGAACTCTTGATTTTTGCTTCCAGTATACTTCTTGCTCGTAAAGCAGGGACTAATGTTCACTAAGAAGATCTTTCTTTAGAGTCACTAGGGTATCATGGAGGTGGGAGGATTCTCCTAGAGAATCAATGAACACAATTTGTGACTCAATGGATAGTAATCTATTGTATCTTTTCTCTCTAACAGGTTTGATCCAACCTCTAATTTGCTTTTTAAGGATTTTCAGTCTGAAAGCAAATCAGATCACAGGGGAGGAAGAGAGGCAAATATGCTGGGAAAGGGGCCAACAAGTTTCTATAAAGGGAACAAATCCCTCTAACAGAAGTCAGGATTTATAAAATTTAAAAGGAATAGGACCCCAATCAATGGGAATGGTGTTCAAAGAGATAGGAATATGGTCGGAGGCCACCCTAAAGTGGCCCGTACAGTAATAATTGGGGAATTTGTCAGCCTAATCAGTTGATAAAAGAAATCGATCAAGTTTTACCATAGTGGGCTGCGACTGCATGTTAAACCAAGTATATTTAAAATTACTTGGGGAAATATCCACTAAAAGATTATCATTAATAAAGGCATTGAACAATTTCATATCAGAAGATATGCTACTTCTATTAGAGTGTTCATGAGTATATCTTGTCAAATTAGAGTCTCCCCCAATGACCCAATTAGAGTTCACTCTATTTCTAATGGAATGTAGTTCCTCTAGAAAAGTGATTTTAAGTCTATGGTCGCAAGGTCCATAAACACCGGTAAGCCACCAGTCAAATGCATTAGAATGGTTTCTGAAGTTTAAAGACAAACTGAAAGAGGCAGCAATTGTGTTAATCAGAATGATATCTCTATCATCCCAACCAATTAAAATTCCCCCAGAAGCCTCGATCAAGGGGATGAAAGACCACTTATGGAGTATACCAGCTCCCAAGTATCGAAAAGTACCAGGAGAAAAATTCTCTAACTTAGTCTCACAAATTATGAGGATATTGTAGTTAGTGATTCTCACTAAGTTATGAACGGCTCTTTTTTTCCCATCGGAACCCAACCCATTAATATTCTAAGCTGAGATAATCATAAATAATGATGGGATATAGAAAGAGAAGCCAGGTTCTCAACCAAGTTGGCACTATCCTGTAATTGAATGCAAGGAAGACCTTGATCTAGTCTAACAGAATCAAGGAAGTGCTTAGCTTCTATAGAATTATGCAGGGAAATGCCCAATGTCTTACAGAAGCTAATAAATTGTTCATAAGAGTCCTAAGTTAGTGCATCATGCAACAAAAAACTAACAGTTGCATCAGATTGAGAAGCAGCAAAATCAGATTGAGAGGAGGCAGAAATATCAGGTTGTAACTCAATATTCAAAGGAACAAAATTTACAGATGAAGAGTCACTTGTACCTGGAGCATGAACCGGGGTGGGAGGATGGGGTTCAACAACAATTTCGGAAGGACCAGCCAAGTCATCCTTCTCAAAGCAATCGAAAACAGCAAGCACCTTTTTGGATTTTGCTAACGATAGATGCCTAGCTTTGATCTCAACTGCCACGAAATTAGATGCATCAACCGTATCAGGGCTAGCCCCAGCAGAGAGAGGGAAATTAGTGTCCGGACTAGCAATTGGAGTAGGTGTGGGTAGGAGACCCATAGAATTGACAGACGGGGGAATAGGAGGACTAATAGGTCTTGTCCATACATTTTTACCACCCCTAGAGGTTTTATTTCCTTTGCCACCCCTCCATCTGCGGTTATTCTTGAAAAACTTTCGAACAGGATGGAGACCACTGGAACCAGAAGAGGAGGGGTTGGTCTTAGTAGGCCACAAGGGAAGAGAGCTTGAAAAGGGGTTGGAAAGGGAAAAGGTAGCAAGGCAGATGTCCCAGCTTTATTTGAAGCGAATAGGGTAGACTAAATTGCCAAATGCAAAGAAACAACAATCGGGTATATCTTTGCCAGGATGGACCCTAACACGAACCCTTGCATACCCAAAATGTTTGACAGAGTCCATAGATAAGTCCACTTCCAGCAGTTCAGCAAAGTTCAAGACCATATGGTGAAATAAATCGACATTCCAGAGATGATGAGGAATGCCTTCAAGCCTAAGCCACACCCCTACTTCCTTCATTGTATGAACAGCATTGGAGTTGGGGGACCAGGGTATGAAGGAGGTCGAGATCAGTTGCAGGGAGGCTCCGTACGTGTTTAACTAATCATTTCTAGCTTTGGTTGATGAGAATACTAACAAAAATTTGCCTGAAGAGAATGCTTGGACCTCTATATCAGAGGAGCTAGGCTAACATGACTTAATATGGTCGGCCAAAATCTGTTTTGTAAGTTCAGAAGAGTGGGAGGTGACAATAGCACTCCAAGATAAGGTTAGGAAGCGGTCACACACAGCTTCGGAAGGAGGTAAAGTGGAGGGATAGAGAGTGGTAAGGCCAACCATGTTGTAGTAGTGTTGGGGGGAGGAGGGAGTAACCTGAAAAAATTTACATATCGCTGCAGTATGAGTGGAAGCTTTGCATTTGTAACAAATACCAGCGAACTTACAGCGCTTTAGTTGGTGACCCTGAAGACCACATTTTTAACATCTACCAGTAGATCGACAGAAGATTACCTGAGGGGAAGTGGACTTCTTCCGAGACACCTCCTTCCAACCGATTTCAGTAGCAGAGGAGTAACAGTTGGCTCCAGGAAAGCCAAGCTTCGAAGAACGAGGAGGAATGTTACTAGAAGAGAAGGGGGAGGCTACAGGAGAAGAGAGGGGAGCGAAACGATTGCCAGCTTCAGAGTATCTTGGCTCGCAAGGTAGAGGTGGAGGAGAAGAGGGAGAAGAATGTGAGAGATATCCACTGTCAGAAGATATCGCGGTGTCAGAGATTTGGTGCGATACGCACGAAAGCCCGCAAAGAGGGGAGGAGGGAGGCGGGAAAATCTCTACAAGTTCATTTGCCGCATGGGACAAATGAAGGTCCTGACAATGGGTAATCATATCAGCCCGGAAGGTGGCATCTCCTAGGGAAGCTAAAGGGAGCGTCGACGGTGGATTAGGAAAAAAGTGAGAGAGAGAAGAGCAGCGAGTCGCAAATCCGTTGGAATTCTTTGAGTAGTAATTATAATTGCCAGGAATATAATTATCATCAGAAGTAATTGTGATGACAGGTGGCGCAATAGTCAAATAATCCCTTACTGAATTCGAATAGAACCTTGTATCACTGACAATTCTGTCAGGGCCAGGGTTGATTTTCCAATGCGCAGGAGACGGAGTGGGGTGTCTGACATACGTCGAATTAAGAGTTAATGCCAGAGAAGGAGATGAAGGCAACCCCATGTGCATCGACGAGGGTGTCGACGCAATAAAAGAGGGAAACTAACGGTTAATATCGTCATTAACCCCACTAAGATACTGATTAACCTCTAAAATTCTATTGTAGTAATTCTCTGAGTTAATGATAGCAATATTGGGAGGAGAGAAGTTGATATAGCACCACGCCTGAGTCGAGACTACCGTCGACTCCGACGAAACGCCACGGGGGTTGAGCCAAGTCTCAGCTCCGACCTGCCGCAGAGGAGTGATCGGCGAAGGGAAAACCCGAGGAGAAGAAAGAGGGTCGAAAGCTTCGTCGGAGGAGGAAGGAATCTAGCTCTCCACAACGCTGGATTTATCAGCCCCAAGGATCGAAAGTCCACAAAGAACATTATCAGATCCACAATCTGATAAAGAGGAGCTAAGGGGCTTGGAAAATATAGAAGTTATCCAAAAAGAACAGTTGGAAACTTTCAAACCCTTAATCGAAGCTGCATTAGTGCAAAAAATACAGATGGATAGATTGCTAAATACAAAAGCATGTAAGATTTTTGGTGTAGTCACAAGATTAACATTTAATATTAGCCAAAAATCCGAACCTGCCTCAACCTCTGAACTCCAGGAAATGCATAACTTTCCGTTGAGAAACCAAGAAGAGGAGAATCTCCCCCTGCTTACAAGGAAGTTCCACGACAGTGGAAGAGTCCCGATGAAAGGAGGAGATAGAGAGGAGCATACCTACATGGCTTTCTTCCCATAGTGACCGTGGCGACTGCGAGAAGCTGAACGCCGACGACGGCGAGAAGCCGGACCAGAGGGGATGGAGGCCTCACTCTCCTCTTCCAGCAAACGCGCTTTGAAAGCTTGCCAGTCAAAGTTAACGATGCTGAAGAGAAGACTACGAGCTTAACGACCTGAGTCACCATGACAACGACCCATAAGGACGAAAGAGAGGACACAGAGCAATTAGGATTTACGCGAGAGCGTAGTTCCAGAGAGGAAACTGACTGAGACGTGACAAAGTTACTCACGGAGAAAAGAAGAAAAATTAATGATAGATATTGTATACAATATCTTTCTTTTTGGTTGGCTGAGTTGACGAGAAATCTCCACCTCTTGGGTAAAAATCTATAGATATTGTATACAATATATTTTTATGTTTTCATGATTCGAGACCTGCCCTGCAAACACGAAAATACTTTACTGTATTACTGTTTCAAAAGTAAGATGGTTCATTTCAAAAATTATTTTATAGGTCAGAACATATACAAAATAAATATGATTTGTGTTTGGACTAGTTAAAATATGAGATGGAAACATTTAATGGGTCTCTACGTGACATCATGTTAGTGGCTTGATGCCACTCGTCTAACACTTCTCCATGTAATCTATGGATTACCAAACGGACCATTAGTATTGATTTCTTGTCTATTATATAACGATTTTGGGAGCATGTTGGTATTCAGTGTGATATTAAATATGTACTTGAAAATAAGTTTATGCTCTTTTCATTTTTTTTTAATTTCTAAGAACGTCTTGAAAGATCTCGTGGAGTTGGATTTGAATCTACGTGCTCTCTAATATTCTCATCCTTCTCCCATGCATGATCAGGACAATGACAACTCAATGATAAAATAATTAACAAATGACAGAAACGAACAAAAAGAGAAGATTTTTTATATTGGTGATTTTTGACAACTCGTGGAGTTGGATTTGAATCTATGAAAAATAAGCTGTGCCTACTCATCAAGGAGATATATTGGTGATTATTTCTTGATTGCTTAAGAAACGTTCAACTATACGAAGACTGCAAATGTCCTTAGTTTTATCCTGAAGTTAAACTTTGAGAAAGCCTTTGACAATGTGAATTGGAATTTTTTATTGAGCTCTCTCAAGAGACTTGGCTGTGGTGATAAATAGATTTCTTAGATACATATATGTATTTCAACTGCTAGATTTTCCATCTTAGCCAATGGATCTCCAATAGGATTTTTTGGGGCTACTAATGGACTTAGACAAGGAGACCCTCTATCTCTCCTCCTTTTTATAGTTGTCTCCTATATTCTTAATAGGATGCTGTCGTTGGCTGCAAGTAATAATCTTATTTCAGGGATCCAGTTTCCAAATAAGGGTCCAAACATAATAAATATCCAATATGCTGATGTCACAATCCTAGTTCTATCCTCAGGAACAAATAACTTGAAAAACATTAAGACAATTCTCTATTGCTTTCAAACTTGCTCTGGACTTAAGATAAATTTCAATAAGTCCTCCCTGACTGGTGTGGGTATCTCTAGAATTGCATGGAGCATGGGTGTAACATTTTGGGTTGTCAATGAAGAACCCAATGATCAAGAATGAAGGCAACATACCAAAAAAAAACCTTTGAGTAAGATCAGGCAAAATAGTACTCCGACTCACTGCGTCCTTTGATTCGTGCGTTTTCCTCCCTGGGATCTATGGCCGGACGACGCCTTCCTTCTGGTCGTCGTGATCCATACAATCTCCGCTCGCGCAAAGCTGCGCTGGGGGACGAGCTTGGTGTGAGCGCCTTGGCCGGGAAGGCAAGACCTCGACTGGTAACTTCTGTCCCTCCTTCTTCTCCGTCATGACCTATTCAGGGTACCCGAAAGAGGAAGGCTTCTACTTCTCTCTCTGATTTTGCCGGGGGGAGATCTCCATCTCCTCTTTCTGACTCTTCTTGGGAAAGATCTCTCTCGGATGAACCCTGTTCGTCTAGATCTGGCACCATGGCGGTTTTCTTTGGCTCTACTTTTTGCCTGAGCCTTTCTTTTATTAGTGATGTGAATATTTCGGTGGATTGTTGCTTCATTTTCAGATCTTTATCCCCGTGTTGGTTAAATATGTTGGTTGCATGCTTATTTGGTGATGATATTATTGATGCTCATGGATCTGAGATAGCTAGACTTTTAGCTTCTTCTGGTTGCGGTTTCTCTAGTTTTTTTGATGCGCATGGATCGCCTTTGGTTTTTAGATCTGTTTTGGGGACTTTTCCCCGATTAACTAGTGGCTTCTGTTTGGTTCCTTCGCACACTGTGTGCGTGGATCCTATTTTTCATTCCGATCCTCCGACGATCCCTATCCAACCGGTGGGCCAGCGGGGAGGGGCTTCTGAAACTAGCTGTAGCGTGGCTGAGAAGCCTGGTCACGCTGACCCCTCGTATTCTGTGTGGGGGTATTCTCGGTTTTCCCTCCTTTGATTTGCGAGGGTTATAGTAATTTTAGGAGTAAAGTTGGGGGGTCTTTTGATAATTTCGCGAGAGATAATTTAAATTTTCACTTTTCTCGACCTACTACCGATTTGGTGGGGCCCCTGGGATCCCGTACGACTGACGAATTGCCGTGTTCGTCTGACCCCTGCTCTCCTCACATCGATTCTGGCTTTATTGAGGAGGTGGCCTCTCAATCTGGGAATGGTAACTCCCCCACTACCCTGAAAATTCTGACATTTCGTCGAATTTTCTAACTCCAATCTCTACGTCAGAGATTTTGCCTAACAACTGTAATAAGAACTTTGATTTAGGTGCGGTGGCTCACGTTTTGCCGCTTTGAATCCCTCTCCTTCTTCCTCTGAGAATACGCTAGACTGTGAGGCTGGTTCCCCTGGGTGGACTCTGGTGGCAAAGAAGAAGCATTTTTCGTCCCCTCTGGTACGTTTTTGTAGGAATAATAATCGGTGCTTTCTATGTGGTCTGCGTGGCCATATAAAGAGCAACTGTAA
>JAMKQA010016281.1:0-10606 GCA_024699735.1 Posidonia australis
TGCTAGGGTGTTGGAGCAATTCTAGTCTGGTGCATCTGTTCGAGCCACGTTTGCCGCACACAGGTCTGGGTAGTTAGTTTTATTTGTTTAATATTGCTACTTAGTTGCTTTTAATTAAGCTTGGGTAGTTCTCGTACTGTTGTGTAGCATTGGGGTGTTACAGGTAGCCTCCCGTGGTGTAACTCCCTGATCCCGAGCGCACTACTAAATCACAGTATCATAAGCATAATTACGCTAATTACATAAACATTAAATAACTGTAACTAAGGCTCACCTTCAGGATCTCAATGTGCAGCTAGAAGCTCCAACTCCTGCACTGGAACTCGGTTGAATGCTGTCTGCACTAGAAAACCAACAAGCATGAGTGAGTGACATCTAAGTCACCCAGTACCTGCCCCAAACACAAAAACCACAAAAATCTCTGGAAAACTATAAAACTCATTTCTTTGATTTTCAAAACTAGGTTTTCTTTTGAAAATCCTCTTTTCTCTTTTTATTGGAAATCACATGGGAATTCAATCCCAAATTCATGCTCTTTTCAAAAGCCATGTTTCTTTTCTTTTCTCAAAACATTTGGAAACTCATTCCAAAACCACATTCTCTTTCAAAACACAACTTTGCATTTTCTTTCAAAACCTTTTGGATTCATTTTCCAAAACATATCCTTTTCAATACTTGGGATTTCTTCCCAAAATCACACTTTCAAATTCACATTTCTGACCTGATCCAGCCTAAAACACAATGGCTCTCAGGCTCAAACCAAACCATAAATATAGGCTGGTAAATGGTAAAACATCATCATTAATCCATTTCAGGATTTTAGGACTATTTCATAAGTCCAATCCTGACCAAATCACATTTCTTTTTCTTTATTCATTTTCACTTTTCTTTACTGTTGTTACATTGATCAGGGGTAACCAGGCGCACAAGTAGTAGGTGAGGACATCCTTTCCCCAACCTTCCTGCACTGCCGCGGTGAAATTCCCCGTGTGGGATGTCACTGCCTCGGCCAATCAGCCTCAATTTCTTTTTCATAAGTGCACGGGGATACGTCTTTGTCTGACGCCTCATCGGTGACCCGAACAACTAGGTCCAATGATCCAGGCTCAGCCTACACCTTCGGTGTCCCGAACAACTAGGTAGAATGACCTAGGCTCAGCCTACACCGTCATGAGCTCGGTGACCCGAACAACTTGGTCCAACGACCCAAGCTCATCCTACACTATCGGTGACCCGAACGACTACGCTCAAAAACCTAGGCTCAGCCTACACCGTCTCAAGCTCGGCAACCACTGTCGTGTCTAGCAATTGGTTCATTGGAGCCTCATACTCCTACCACGTTGGTGACACCAACCCCTGTGTTCTCTTAACACATTATTAGTGTTCATTTCAAAACTCTTTAAACTTTTCTTTTCAAAACCATTTTCCATTTCATTCTTTCCATTGCAGGAATCTGTCTCCTAGCAACACTGGACTCGCCAGTGGGGTCCAAACTCAAGTCATGAAAACCATGCTTAAAATCATAATATGGGTCTCATGCCAAAAACCACACATAATCAGCCACTTTGTTCATTCATAGGGTCTAAAACCCAAAACCACACAAAATCATTCTTTTTATTCCTTTATGGGATCAAAACCAAAAACCATGTCCCAAATTTATTTATTTGGGTTCCACATTCCTCCATGTCATTATATGGGGAAAACGTCACTCACATATGCTCAACATACCTTTAAAACCATTTATCTTTCATTTAAATTCAATCATATGCATAACAAGGTCAAGGCAAAAACAGTAGACCGAATCTCCAGTTCAGTATACCGAAACCCACTGTTTCGGTTGACCGAAGGATTTCGGTCTACCGAAACCTGGGATCTGGCATAATCTACTAGGATTTCGGCATACCGAATTCCTCGCAGACAGGGCACATCACTGTTTCAGGTGGTGAAAGTTGCCTAAATTGGGAGTCCCGATCAGACCCCCCAAACACCCATCATAAATCATCAATAAATCATGGAGCGTAGACTCTTAAGTCTACTTCAAAACCCCTCAATCCAATCATGATTTCACTAACCATACAAGGAGATATAAATTCTCAAAGGAAACATGCTCAAAGTTAAACAATAAAACATTTAAGGCATTATCTACCAAAAACTCATGAATTTCACACAATCTAGAATGATACCTACACATTCACATCATTCATCACATTTCCATCATTTCTACTATTTTTCTACGATCTTTCATGCATTTTCCATCATTATTCTCCAAGGAAGCAATAACGAGAGAAGGGTGGAATCACGTACCTCGCCGGTGGCCCGTGCAACTTTGGCGAGTTCACAGCACCCTAGTGTCGCCTCGGCGAAGCTCCAGTGAACCTTGACCCCCAGTGGCTGCACCCACATGCAGACCCTCCTCCTACTCTGCTCTCTCTCCCTTTTCTTTTCCTTTCTCGCCACGCTCCTCCTCTGCCCATTCTTCCCGTTCTTTATCTCCGCCACCACTCGCTTAACGCTGGCCATCCATCCCGTCGGAAGAGACGAGGAGGCACGAGTCACCATTGCTGGTGGCACAGGTGTGGAAGAAGAGGAAGAATAAGACGAGAAAAAGGGCAGAAGGGCATGGCTCATGAGAGAGAGAAAAAGGGAAGGAGAAAAAGGAGACAAAATGAAGAAAAGCTAGGCACATAAATCGAGGCGACTGTGCATCCTCAAACCGAACTCCACATTGGTCCCAGATCACAAACAGGTGCACAGAAAGCCAACCACAAGCTCACACATCCAAGAATTAATAGATTATCCATTAATAAACCATTTAAGCAATATTACAATTAATTACATGGTTTACAATTAAAATGGATAATCAGGCCCAGATGTCACACGTGGTCTTTCTCTTTTGTTCCCTAGGCTATTCGTTGTTTTCGACAAGAGCTCATCGTAGAGCATGTGCCTTTACGTTCTGTTGTAGCCTTATTCGTACCCACTCGTAGTCAGTCGTGGCCTAGCAAACCACTTTCTATTGCCTTGGAGGAGTCATGAGGAGATCCTGGCTTTGACTCCTCCTTCTCTCACCTCTACTATTTCTCCTTCCCTCCATACATTCCGTTTTGTGGCGCATGGAGATTCTGAACTTGACATCCCCAGACCGTGGCAAACATTAGTTGGTCTAGAGCCCATCATCGAGTCTACTTCGGTGACCTTCACATGGGCTCCAGAGTTGTTGCCTGACATCATTTCTTGGGGCTTTCCTGTCCCATGAATCCAATCTACTACGACTCTTTTTGCTATAGGATCTATTCCTTCTCCTTTCTTGCCTTTCAACTTGCCTTTTAATGGGTCTCCCGCCTTGCAAGCTCAACATTTGAGGGTTTTGGATTAGAGGCTTCAAGGCATGGCCCCCTCTCTTGACTCTGTTGTCGAACCTCATCTTCTAACCCCTCAAGTTCTACTACAACCCACTTTAGCATTGCAGGCTCCCCCATGGCACTTCCACCCTTGTCATCGCTCCAGCTCTTCACTGGTCCAGTGATGGGGGCATTATCTTTGCCTCCTACACCATCACTATACTCTACACTGCATGCAACTCCATCACCTAGTGGCTAGCCCTTTGGTTTGGCAGGAGTACAACACTTCTCGAGTTGGTTGCCTAGAGTTGTACCAGTGCCACAGCTACTACTCCCATCATCTGCACCGCTCACAACACAGCATGCTATCCATTCATCTGTTGTGCATCAAATACAGGCCCCTGCATTCAAGCCACTGCATTTTGCACACTTGCACGAGTATGTTGGCCCTCATGGTTCAACATTAGGAAGCATAAGGGTGGATCCAAAGAAGCGCATATGCATGACCCATACGGCATACCCGACACCCGTCTTTGCTACAATATCATCGATAGTAGCAACCTCAAACGCTCTCATTATTAGGATTGGTGCTCTAAAGAGAGCACTTCATCAAGTACAAGGCAAGGATAGTCAGCCCTACCAATTCTGGGACCTCTGTTACTTTCTAGAGTTGTCACTCCCAATGAACTTCCACGTCCCAAAATTTGAAAAGTATAATGATAGGGGCTGTCCAATATCACATTTGAAGGCATACTGCAGACACCTCACATAGCTTTGAGGTGACGAGATGCTCTTGATCTGCTTGTTCTCGAAAAGTCTTATAGGGCCAACTCTTAAGTGGTTTACATCCCTCGACATGGCCACTATTAAGACTTGGAATGACCTTAACCAAGCATTCCTGGAGCAATATTCCTTCAATCTCAACTTGATTCCTAAGCACAAGGATCTTGTCACAATCCAACTGAGACCCCACGAGTCATTTGGGGAGTATGTCGGATGCTAGCATGCTTTGGCCTCCCAAATCAATGATCGGCCCTCTAACGAGGAGTCTATCGAGATCATTATCAAGGGAGTGCAACTAGTAAATGGGGCTCCGCTCAGCATAGAGCCTATCATTTCTTCTTTTGCATCACTGATACAGGTTGGTGCTCGTGTGGACAGCTCACTACATAATGGGAACTTCTCCACACTTATTGCATTGGCAATGCAGGCAAACACCACTAGCAACAACAACAATGGTAGCAAAGGAAACAGCAACTACACCAACACCAGTGACACCAAGAAGCCAGTTGTTGCTTAAGTCGGATCTTCCACCATGCCTACCAAGGCAGTGAGATATATAGGCACCGTTTAGTTTGCACCCACACATAGCTCACCACAAGCTGCACACACACGTCCCGTCATCGAGCCAGTGCATCATGTTTCACCAGCTCAGCAAGGACCGCAACCTAGGTAAAGACAATGTCTACACCAAGAGAGCAACTTCACTCCACTTGTAGAGCCACTTAGTGCCATCTTCCTAAAGTTTGCATCGCTTATGCAACTTTAGGAGGTGTGCCTACCATTGAGTCCCTCACTGTAGTGGTATCACCCATACTTGTTTTGCAAGTTCCATCAAAATAATGGAAATTCCACGGATGCATGCTATACACTTTGGAATGCTGTCAAAGATTTGATTGACAATGGCATCATTGTCGTCAACACATAGGAGGTAGCACCCATACCAGCACTAGCACAACCATACCCTAGCATAGCCAGTCTCACCTCACTTGAGCCTACAAGCCCCGAGGATGCTGGAAACTCTAGAGTCTTTCTTATTTCTTCAAGTTTTGTCTTGGTGAATCCCTCCGAACTCATCAGTGTTATTCCTTCTCCAATCCTCTCCCCACTCGTTTCAGTGGCACCTGTGCATGCCACTCCTGATTGCTTTTTCCAGCGAGGGGCCTAGCTTAGTGGTTGCCAACTTGTCGCGCACTGATTAGACTCCATGAGTGCATATACCCTGGACCTAGTAAGAGACACCAGTAGCGGTGTCAACAATCCCTGCATATCTGGCAGTCTCAACAATTATAGTAGTATCGCCAGCATAATAAACAGTCCCGTCAACACAATCAACAATAGCAAGTGACCAATAGCGGGAGCTGGAGCCATATCCTTTTTCTTGTATCTTTTGTGCTTTCAATTTCTTTTTGTAATTGAAAAACCTTCAAAACAAAAATTGAAAGATCAACATAACATCAAAAAATCAATAAAAAAAATAAAAAATCAAGAAGAACAAAAGTAATATTGCATGTCCACTGCTTTACCCGATGAGGAAAATCGAAAAGCTAACCTGCATGGGAAAAGTTTGTCCAATCTCAGTTGACACTACCAAGATGATCAGGCAAGTGAGGGAGCCACCCACCATCGAGAGTCGAACGAAGTGTCCAAACTGCATAAGGGCCCTTTACCTCCAAGAGGGAGACAAAATGCTATGGTTTTGATTGAGTGAGTAAATGAAAATATAACTGCATGGGCATAAAAGAAAAAAAAAGACTGAAGACAAAGATAGAAGTCAACCCAAGAGCGAGGCGTGTGGCGTAACTCTATCCCTACCATATCATGGAGAGGGGTTGGAACATGCTCTTGAAAGTTGACACCTTTGTGGGACTAGCCTCCCCTCTTGCTGCAAAAGCCTCTAAACCCAGACCAAGCACCTATTTCCTCCAAGCCAAGGATAGACCAAACCCGTACATCTATGTCGAAGAAAAAGAAATATCGAAGAACTCAGAAAGGTAGGTTTAGAGTCCATAAGAGTTTGGCATGGAGCCCGATCCATCACACCACCTGGCACAATGAGCGTGCACCACCATACACCCAGAGAGAGCCACCTACACCTTGTGAGTCCTGGTAAGGTCAATTGAGTTAGGGGCACTATCCTCCTTTCAAAAAGGCATGTGTCTTTCCAATGTAACTAAGGGTAGCAATAAAAGTTGACCATAATCAATCAGCATCCTTGCTTGCAAATACGTATTAATAACCAATCTACTTGCTTGAACTCTTTTGCTTGCTTATGCCTAACCTTGTAGGATCCAATTGAGCATCTAACCAGGGGCATGTCAGTTGCCCTCTGGTCAGGACCACATAAGCCACACTGAATCCAGCTTTGTCTAGTAAGGGCATGCCAGCTACACTTTGGTCGTGACTTGCGCAACCATTGGTTGTTTCAATAAGCAACATTCTACATACAAAGCATCAATTACAGCCTTGGCAAATTGTACATATAGAATACATACCTCTGCAAGTACTGGGTAGGAGAAGTGAGCATACAACAAACAACAAGCTCGCAAGCAATATTTAGTACATGGCATTCCAACATACAGCACCGGCACATAGTGGATTCTCAACAAGCACCTAGGAACAAGCATTTAGTGCTCCTACAAGTGGCAACAAATGGCATAATGGTAGCGGTCCAAGATGTTGGAAAATATTATCTATAAATTTTGATGATAACAAAAATTATTGTTATGCTTTAATTCCTATGTTTGAGAATTATGGTTAGCAAAAAGAATGGATATTGTCAAAGACAAAAGATATACAAAGAGACATGGAAGCAAGGAAGATGGCCAGCTTCAATGATAGAGAAAACGAAGGCCAAAGTATTGACGGCTTGAAGAAACAAAGGAAAGATGAAGGGCAGAAATGTCATTTTTTATGTGTATCAAAATCACTATAATTGTATTTATTTTCTAATGTATTGTCTAGGATATGTAAAGATCTCCCATCACATACCATAATCCTAGATAAGAAACACATTACGAATAATCATTAGAAGAAAAACTAGAGAAAAAGATTCAATACCATTTTCGAGCTATTGATCCGTTCGGTATATCGAAATATGGGAAATATTATTTTATTTGGGGTAACAACTAATTAGAACTCAACCATTTGGGCATTGCTTGATTTCGGGCTACCGATTATTTTGATATGCTGATTTGGCCTAATCGTTGTTGTTTTCGAACAATTTTGGTGCACCGAATCGTTGTCAGTTGGCAAAAGATTTTGTAAACATTAGACACAACTTAAGTAGAGCTTAATGCCTATAAGTAGAGCCTTAATAACCCAAAAAAGGATAACCAATTCTGACATTGCAAACATCACTCTCATACTTTCTTTCTTGAGCAAAAGTCACATCATACACTAGACTCCCAAGCCCTTGACTTTCATACATTCTATTCATTGTATTGGCTATTGATTGGGAGATCATAGAAAGAGTTGTAAAGGAGCCTTGTAAAGAAATACAGCTAGTATCTTCTCTGGAGTGAGCTAAATCCACAGAGAGTGGGGTAGGAGAAGGTCTTCTTCCTACAAGTAAGTGTAAAGTTTCTATCATAGAAATGGAAAATCTCAAGAAGGGTCATATGGAGTGGAGTAGGTCGAGGTTAGTCGAACCAGTATAAATCTTTATGTGTGGGACCATGCCCGCCCGAGAATCTGGTGCGAAGTCGCACCAGAGGTAGGAGGCCACAACCATGCTAGGATAGCGAAGGTGCAAGATAGGATAAAAGGGAAAAAACGGAGTCGCCACCTAGTCTTTTAAGGGAAAGATGAGGAAAGCCACAAACAAACCACAAAAGGATGAATGCATGAGATGCAAATGTGAAGGCCAAATGTCAACAAACCAAAGGATAGGTAAGGATTCCTATTATGCATGGGAAAGGTATTAGGCACCCTCGTATGCCTAAGAAACTTGGTCTTTCTAGTCTGATTCGCTTGCTAGAGGTTGAATGAATACTTGCTAAGCCTAGATTGTGCTCTAATCATGCTAATATGAATGCCTAGTCATGACTAGATGGATATGCAAGATGCATGCAAAAACTGTGAAGAAATCCACACAAAATGACGAAATAATGAAACATCACATGATAAAGAAAATCACATCAAATGATGATGTTTTTGGAGAGAATGGCTTAGGAAACCATACCAACATCAAAAGAATAAAAAATGTGATATATCCAGATCATCAGAATCATAGAAAACATCATGGAAATTAGAATGGAAAAATTGCAAAGAAGTCCGCGTAAACAGGCAAGTGGTGACATGTGAAGAAAATCATAGAAAATGATAGTGTTTTTGGAAAGAATATTCTGGAAAATTATACTAATATCAAAAGGGTCAAAAATGGAGTCAACCCAAATCATCGGAATTAAGGTAAAATATCGTAAAAATAAAAAAGGAGAAAATAATGCGTAATTGCGCCAATGTGGGCCTCTAGGTCAATTAATGTATGCCCTTGGGCAATGAAATCCAAATTAAATCAAAAAAATAAAAAATGTGGAATAAAGCGAATCAAATTGAATGTCATGTGAAGGAATCCGAAAATGAAATGAGGAAAAATCCACAAAAAATCATGTAAAATGCAAGCTTACTTAAAAGGATGGAATGATGCAAGCATAATGAAAATTATACAAAATGCATGAAACTATACCTAAATGTGGAATGGATGTTGAGGAATTATTTAGACAATACTCAGTGCAAGAAACTAACATGCATGTGCATGAATTGATGGCACATGGGCGATTTGATAATTTCACGAGGCCAAATGTAATAAGTGTGTACATGTGCATGATGCAAGGTTAAATGCATGCAAAATGTATGAAAAATATCAAGAAAATGTTATTTACATGAAAACTTGATGGAAACATGGTTTTATGTACAACAAAACATTGTAAACATGTTAAACAGCAAGATCAAGGACTAAAATGCAAAATTCACGAAGAAACGGGAAACCTTGATTAAAGTATATTCAGTGACTTATATCTTAGTGTTCAGATGATGGATTAAATAAAAATGTGTCACTATGGTGTGACATGTGTGAAAATTGTACCTTGGTAATTTCCTAAGAGGTCAGGGTCTAATGTGCAAAATTCGTACATAAAGTGCAAATGTGACCAAAATATGAAATCAAAGATCATTTTACAATGCAAACATGATTTTTAAGTGAAAACTATAACTAAGTGCAAAATTATAAATAAAATAAGTGAAAAATCAAAAAAGGGTGTGAAAACAAATAAAACCCTAACTGACGAATTTGAAATTAGTCTAAGGGTCTATATGCAAATTTCCTACACTCAATAATTGTATTTCAGGAATTCAGGGGCTTTCTTGCTAAGTTCCAGGGTTTGAATGTGATGAAAATTAAACTTTTATGATGATCAGTGTGATTTTAAAATCTTCTAAGGGTCTGAATGCAAATCTAACAAAGAAAACTCATTTTTGAAAAGCATTGGTGGCATGATGCAAATGTTTAGGACTTAGTTGCAAAGAGAACAAGATTCCAAGGGCTTAAGTGTGAGAAAACACATATCAATGTGTGACTTTGTGTGTTTTATTTTAACAAGAAGGGGGGAGAGTTTGATTTGGTCCCTAGTTTTGCCTTATTAATTGTTCTCTGACTTTGTGTGTTTTATTTTAACCAGAAGGGGGAAACAAACATGTCTCTACTCTCCTAGGCATGTAAAGTGCAAAAAGGCGAAGAAAACACACAAGTAAGGCAAGCAAGCAAGCAAACAATAAGCAAAAGGCATGATCATGGCATGTGCAAGTGTCGTGACATTATGATTGTGAAAAGAAAACATCCATCACATCAAAAGGCATGATATATGGCATGTGTGTGCTGTGACATATCAAATGTGTGAAATAAAGTGCAAAAAACATGCTAAGTAAGCAAACAACCACAAACAAAGCAAACAATCAAACCAATGAAACAAAAGCAAGCAAAGGACAAACCTGAAAGCCAGAATCTGGTTATCCCCAGCGGAGTTGCCAGTTCTGTGACCGTGTCTGTGACCGAGCCCGACCCGCAGAGGAAGGGTAGGGGAAGGAGACCACCGCCATGCCAATGACGGCGAAGGCGCAAGGATAAAGGAAAAAGAAAAGGGAGTCGACACCTAGACCTTTAAGGGAAAGACGAGGAAAACCACAAAAGGATGAATGCATGGGATGCAAATGGGAAGGCCGGATGTCTGCTAACCAGAGGATGGGTAAGGATTTCTATTACGCACGCGGAAGGTGTTAGGCACCCTCGTACGCCCGAGAAACTTGGTCTTTCTAGTCCAAATGCTTGCTAAGGTTTGATGAATGTTTGCTAAATTGGGATCATGCTCTAATCATGCTAATGTGTATGGATGTGACAAGACTAAATGAATGTGCAAGACGATGCGTGAAAACTGCGAAGAAATCCACATGAAATCATGATAAACTCGTGAAAATCAAAAGGGGAAAAA
>JAMKQA010016282.1:0-11540 GCA_024699735.1 Posidonia australis
GTGAGCCTGGTTACAGTCTTTATTTCTGTGATTTGTGTAATTAGGCTTGTGATGCTATTGTTTGGTAGCGTGCCCGGGTTCGGGGCGTTACACTTTTCCATCTCAATTTTCTAGACTACCACCCGATGTCTAGATGGTCCCATCGTCGGTACGGTTTGTCAAGACGAATCTCGGTGCCACCCCTCTCGCCTTTGAATTCCTATCCTGATGGACGGATTCATGGCCGCCCTTTTCCGTTTCATTTTTCAAGACTACCGCCTGGAGTCTAGAGGGTCCCATCCATGGTTCGATTTGTTAGGACGAATATCGGTGCCACCACCCTCGCCTTTGATTTCTAATCCAGATGGATAGATTCAAGGCCTCCCGTTTTCATCTCATTTTTCTAGACAACCGCCCAAAGTCTAGATGGTCCCATCCATGGTTCGATCCGTCAGGACGAATCCTGGTGCCACCTCCATCACCTTTGAATTCCGATCCTGATGGACAGATTCATGGCCTTCCTATTCCTTCTCATTTTTCTGGACTACCGTTTGTAGTCAAAATGGTCCCATCCATGGTTCGATCCGTAAGGTCGAATCTTGGCGCTGCCACCTCCCTCGCATTTGAATTCCGATCCTAATGGATAGATTCAAGGCCTTCCATTTCCTTGTCATTTTTCTAGACAACCATCCTTAGTCTAGATGGTCCCATCGGCGGTTCGATCCGTCAGGACGAATCTCGATGCCACCACCGTTGCCTTTGAATTCCGATCTTGATGGACGAATTAAAGACCTCCCTTTTCCATCTCAACTTTTGGGACTACCTCCCAGAGTGCAGATTGTCCCATCCTCAGTTTGATCTGTCAGGACTAATCTTGGTGCCCCCACCCTCACCTTTGAATTCCGATCCTAATGGACAGATTCAAGGCCTTCTTTTTCCATCTCAATTTTCTAGATTACCGTCCATAGTCTAGAAGGTTCTATCTGCAGTTCGATCCGGAAGGACGAATCTTGGTGCCACCCTTTTCGCCTTTGAATTCCGATCCAGATGGATGGATTGATGGCCTCCCATTTCCAAAACAATTTTCTCGACTACTATCCGGTGTCTAGATGGTCTCATCCGTGGTTCGATCTGCTAGGACGAATCTCGGTGCCACCTCTCTCGCCTTTGTATTCCGATCCTGATGGACAGATTCAAGGCCTCCCTTTCCCATCTCGTTTTTCAAGACTACTGCCTGAAGTCTAGATGGTCCCATCCGCAATCTGATCCATCTAGACGAATCTCGGTGCCACTTCCCTCACCTTTGAATTCCGATCCTGATGGATGGATTCAAGGCCTCCTTTCCCATCTCATTTTTCTAGACTACCGTCCTTAGTCTAGATGGTCCCATCCACGGTTCATTCCGTCATGATGAATCTCGGTGTCACCCAACTCACCTTCAAATTCCGATCTTGAAGGACGATTTGAAGGCCTCCCATTTCTTACACATTTTTCTCGATTGCCGCCAGGAGTCATGGTCCCATCTGCGGTTCGATTCGCCAAGACGAATCTCGGTGCCACCTCCCTCTCCTTTGTATTCCGATCCTGATGGATGGATTCAAGGCCTCCCTTTTCCATCTCATTTTTCAGGACTATCGCCTGGAGTTCAGATGGTCCCATCTGCAATCCGATCCATCTGGATGAATCTCGGTGCCACCACCCTCGCCTTTGAATTGCGATCCAGATGGATGGATTCATGACCTCCCAATTCAATTTCATTTTTCATGACTACAACCTAGAGTCTAGATGTTCCCATCCACGGTTCGATTCGTCGGAAAGATCTCGCTGCCACCTTCCTCGCCTTTGAATTCCGAACTGGATGGACGGATTCCAGGCCTCTCGTTTCCATCTCATTTTTCTAGACTACTGCCCAGAGTCATGATGGTCCCAATCATGGTTCGATCCATCAGGAAAAATCTCGATGCCACCTACCTCACCTTTAAATTCCGATCTAGATGGACAGATTCAAGGCCACCCTTTTCCATCTCATTTTTGTAGACTTCTACCCAGAGTCTAGATGGTCCCATCTGCGGTTCGATCCATTAGGACAAATGTTAGTGGAACCACCAGCTTGCCTTCGATTTTTGATACTGACGGCCAGATTCATGGCCTCCATTTTCCATCTCATTTTTCTAGACTACCGCCCGAAGTCTAGATGTTCCAATCCACGGTTGGATCCATTAGGACGAATCTTGGAGCCAACACTCTAGCCTTTGAGTTTCGATCCAGATGGACAGATTCAAGGCCCTCCTTTTCCATCTCATTTTCAAGACTACCGCCTAGAGTCTAGATGGTCCCATTTGCGGTTCGATCTGTCAAGATGAACCTTGGTGCCACCTCCCTGGCCATTGAATTCTGATCTAGATGGATGGATCCTAGGCCCCCCTTTTCCATCCCAATTTTCTAGACTACCGCCCAGAGTCTAGATGGTCCCATCTGTGGTTCGATCCGTCAGGACGAATCTAAGTGCCACCTCCCTTGCCTTTGAATTCTGATCCTGAGGGATGGATTCAAGGCCTTCCATTTCCATATCATTTTTCTAGACTTCGTTGCCTTTGAATTCCGTTACTGATGGAAGGATTCAAGTCCTCCTTATTGCATTTCATTGTTCTGGACTACTGCCCAGAGTATAGATGGTTGCATCCGTGGTGCGACACCTCTTGCCTTTGAATTCCGATCCAGATGAATGGATTCAAGGCCACCCTATTCCATCTCAATTTTCTAGACTACCGCTAGGAGTCTAGGTGGTCCCATTTGCGGTTCGGTTCGTCAGGACGAATCTCGGTACCACCCATCTCGCCTTAGAATTCTGATCCTAATGGACGGATTCAAGGCATCCCTTGCCTTTGATTTTCGATCCTGATGGATAGATTCAAGGCCTCCCTTTTCCAACTCATCGTTCAAGACTACCGCCCTGGAGTCTAGAAGGTCCCATCCACGGTTTGGTTCATCAGGACGAATCTCGGTGCCACCCTTCTCGCCATTGATTTCTGATCATGATGGATGCAATGAAGGCCTCCCATTTCCACCACATTTTTTCTCGACTACCGCCCAGAGTCCAGATGGCCCCATCCGTGGTTCGATCCATCAGGACGTATCCCGGTGCCGCCTCCCTTGCCTTTGAATTCCGATCCTGATGGATGGATTCAAGGCCTACCTTTTCCTTGTAATTTTTTTAGACTACCGTCCATAGTCTAGATGGTCCCATCTTCTGTTCAATCCGTTAGGACGAATATCGGTGTCGCCTCCATCTCCTTCGAGTTCCGATCCTGATGGATAGATTCAAGGCTTTCCTTTTCCATCTCATTTTTCAAGACTACCGCCTGGAGTATAGATGGTCCCAACCGCAGTTCGATCTGTCTGGACGAATCTCAGTGCCTCCCTCGTCGCCTTTGAGTTTCGACCGTGATGGATGGATTCAAGGCCTCCCTTTTCCATCTCAATTTTCATGACTATTGCCTGGATTCTAGATGGTCCCATCCGCTGCTCGATCCGTAATGATGAATCTCAGTGCCACCCTTCTCTCTTATGAGTTTCGATCCTGATGGACATATTCAAGGCCTCCCTATTCCATCACTTTTTTCTAGACTACAGCCTGAATTCCTGATTTTCGCATCTACGGTTTGATCCGTCACGACGAATCTCAGTGCCACCCCTCTCGCCTTTGTATTCTGATCCTGATGGGCAGATTCAAGGACTCCCGTTTCCATCTCAATTTTCTAGACTACCGCTTGGAGTGCAGATGGTCACATCCGCGGTTCGGTTCATCAGGACGAATCTCAGTGCACCCTTCTCGCCTTTGAATTCCGATCATGATGGACGTATTGAAGGCCTCTCATTTCCAACACATTTTTCTTGACTACAGCACGGAGTCTAGATGGTCACATCTGATGTTCGATCTGTCTGGACGAATCTCGGTGCCACCACCCTCGCCTTTGATTTCCGATCATGATGGACGGATTCAAGGCCACCCTTTTCCATCTCAATTTTCTTGACTACCGCCCGGAGTCTAGATGGTCCCATCCACTATTCGATCCGTCAGGACGAATCTCGGTGCCACCCCTCTCGCCTTTATGTTTTGATCCTGATGGATGGATTCAAGGCCCCCTTATTCCATCTCTTTTTCATAGACTATCGCTCGGAGCCTAGAAGGTCCCATTCGCCGTTCGATTTGTCAAGACAAATATCGGTTTCACCTCCCTCGCCTATGAATTCTGATCCTGATGGATGGATTCAAGGCCTCCCGTTTCCATCTCATTTTTCAAGACTACCGCCCGAAGTCTAGATGGTCCCATTCGCGGTTCGATCCGTTAAGACTAATCTCGGTGCGATCCCTCTCGCCTTTGAATTCCGATCCTGATGGATGGATTGAAGGCTACCCTTTTCTGTTTCGTTTTTCTAGACTATTGCCTGGAGTCGAGCAGGTCCCATCCGCGGGTCATTCTGTCGGGACGAATCTCGGTGCCCCCTCCTTCGCCTTTGAATTCCGATCCTGATGGACAAATTTCAAGGCCTCCCTTTTCCATCACTTTTTTCTGGACTACTGCCTAGAGTCTAGAAGGTCCCACCAGTGGTTCGATCCATTAGGACGAATCTCTGTGCCACCACCCTCTCACCTTTAAATTTTGATCCCGATGGACGGATTCACAGCCTCCCTTTTCCATCTCATTTTTCTACACTACCTCTCGAAGTCTAGATGGTCCCATCCACGGTTCGATCCATCCAGACGAATCTCGATGCGATCTCCCTCACCTTTGAATTCCGATCCTGATGGACGGATTGAAGGCCTCCCTTTTCCATCACTTTTTTGATGACTACCGCCAGGAGTGTAGAAGGTCCCATCCACGGTTCGATCCGTCATGACGAATCTCTATGCCACCACCCTCTCGCCTTTGAGTTTTGATCCTGATGGACGGATTCATGGCCTCCCATTTTCATCTCAGTTTTCTAGACTACCGGCCGGAGTCTAGATGGTCCCATCCACGGTTGGATCCGTTAGAACGAATCTCGGTGCCACCTCCCTCGCCTTTGAATTCCAATTCAGATGGACGGATTCAAGGCCTCCATTTTCCAACTCTTTTTTCTTGACTACCGCCCAGAGTATAAATGGTCCCATCTGTCGTTTGGTCCGTCAGGACGAATCATGGTGACACCTCCCTTGCCTTTGAATTCTGATCCAGATGGACAGATTCAAGGCCTCCATTTTCCATCTCTTTTTTCTAGACTTCAACCTAGAGTCTAGATGGTCCCACCCGTGGTTCGATCTGTTAGGACGAATCTCTGTGCCACCACCCTCTTGCCTTTGAATTTTGAACCTGATGGACGGATTCATGTCCTCCCTTTTCCATCTCATTTCTCTAGACTACCACTCGAAGTCTACTTTGTCCCATCCACAGTTTGATACGTCAGGACAAATCTCGGAGCCACCCCTCTCTCCTTTGAGTTTCGATATTGATGGACAGATTCTAGGCCTCCCTTTTCCATCTTATTTTTCAAGAATACAGCCCGGGTTCAAGATGGTCCCATCTGTTGTTCGATCCGTCAGGATGAATAACAGTGCCACCTCCCTTGCCTTTGAGTTCCGATCCTGATGGACGGATTTGAGGCCACCCTTTTCCATCTCTTTTTTCTTGACTATCGCCCGGAGTCTATAAGGTCCCATCCACTGTTCGATCCGTTAGGAAGAGTCATGGTGCCACCCCTCTCACCTTTGTGTTTTGATCCTGATGGATGGATTCAAGGCCCCCTATTCCATCTCATTTTCCTAGACTACCGCCAAGAGACTAGATGGTCCCATCCGTGGTTCGTTCTGTCAGGACGATTCTTAGTTTCACCTCCCTACCCTTTGAATTCCAATCCTGATGGATGGATTCAAGGCCTCCCATTTCCATCTCATTTTTTAGGACTAGAGTCCATTGTCTAGATGGTCCCATCTGTGGTTCGATCCATCAGGACAAATCTCGGTGCCACCTCTGTTGCCTTTGAATTCTGATCCTGATGGATTGATTCTAGGCCCCTCTTTTCCATCTCATTTTTCTAGACTACCGCCAGGAGTCTAGATGGTTCCATCGGCGGCTCGATCTGTTAGGACGTACCTTTGTGACACCTCCCTCGCCAATGAATTCCGTTCCAGATGGACGGATTCTAGGCCCCCCTTTTCCATCACATTTTTCTAGACTACCACCCGGAGTCTAGATGGTCCCTTCTACGGTTCGATCCATCCGAACGAATCTTAGTGCCTCCTCCCTCGCCTTTGAATTCCGATCCTAAGGGATGGATTCAAGGCCTTCCGTTTCCTTCTCATTTTTCTAGACTCCATTGCCTTTGATTTCCGTTCCTAATGGACGGATTCATGGTCACCCGTTTCCATCGCATTTTTTTGGACTACCGCCCATAGTCTTGATGTTCCCATCCATGGTTTGATCCGTCATAACGAATCTCGGTGCCACCCCACTCGCCTATGTGTTTCAATCCTGATGGACGGATTCAAGGCCTCCATTTTCCATCTCATTTTTATAGACAATCGTCCTTAGTCTAGATGTCCCACCTATGGTTCGATCCATCTGGACGAATCTCAGTACCACCCATCTCAACTTTGAATTCCGATCCTGATGGACGGATTGAAGGCCTCCCAGTTCCAGCACATTTTTCTCGACTACAGTCTGGAGTCCAGATTGTCCCATCTGCGGCTCGACCATTAGGATGAATCTCGGTGCCACCTCCCTTGCCTTTGAATTCCGATCGTGATGGACGGATTAAAGGCCTCCTGTTTCCATTTCATTTTTCAAGACTGTCACCCTGAGTCTAAATGGTCCCATCTGCGGTTCGATCCATCAGAACAAATCTTGGTGCCACCTCCCTCGCCTTTGAATTGCTATCCAGATGGACGGATTCATGGCCTCCCTTTTCCAACTCTTTTTTCAAGACTACCACCCAGAGTCTAAATGGTCCCATCTGCGGTTTGATCCGTCAAGTCGAATAACGGTGCCACCTCCACCGCCTTTGAATACCGATCCATATGGACAGATTCAAGGCCTCCATTTTCCATCTCTTTTTTATAGACTTCCGCCTAGAGTCTAGATGGTCCCATCTGCGGTTCGATCCATTAGGACAAATCTCTGTGCCACAACCCTCTCGTCTTTGAATTTTGATCCTGATGGATGGATTCACGGCCTCCCTTTTCCTTCACTTTTTTCTAGACATCCACCAAGAGTCTAGATGGTTCCATCTGTGGTTCGATACGTCTGGACAAATCTCTGTGCCACCACCCTCTCGCCTTAGAATTTTGATCTTGATGGATGGATTCACAGCCTCCCTTTTTCCATCTCATTTTTCTAGACTACCGCCCGAAGACTAGATGGTCCCATCCACGGTTTGATCCGTCAAGACGAATCTCAGAGCCACCCCGCTCGCCTATGAGTTTCAATCCAGATGGCCAGATTTCCATCTCATTTTTCTAGACTACCGCCAGGAGTCTAGATGGTCCCGTCCACGGTTCGATCCGACAGCACGAATCTTGATGCCAGCACCCTTGCCTTTGAATTCTGATCCTGATGGACGGATTCAAGGCCACCCATTTCCTTCTCATTTTTCTTGACTACCATCCATAGTCTAGATGGTCCCATCCGTGGTTCAATCCGTAAGGATGAATATCGATGTCACCTCCCATGCCTTTGAATTCCGATCCTGATGGACGGATTCAAGGCCTCCCTTTTCCATCTCATTTTTCTAGACTACAGCCCATAGTATAAATGGTCCCATCTGTGGTTCGATCCGTCAAGACGAATCTCGGTGTCACCCCACTCGCCTTTGAGTTTCAATCCTGATGGACAGATTCAAGGCATCCCTTTTCCATCTCATTTTTCAAGACTACTGCCTAGAGTCCAGATGGTCCCATCTACGGTTCGATCTGTCTTGACGAATCTTGGTGCCACCCCTCTTACCTTTGAATTCCGATCCCAATGGACAGATTCAAGGCCTCATGTTTCCATCTCAATTTTCATGACTACCGCTCGGAGTCTAGATGATCCCATCGGTGGTTCGGTTGATAAGGACGAATCACGGTGCCACTCTTTTCACCTTTGAATTCTGATCCTGATGGACGGATTGAAGGCCTCCCATTTCCTACACATATTTCTCGACTACCGCCTGGTGTATAGATGGTCCCATCCGTGGTTCGTTCCGTTAGGACGAATCTCGGTGCCACCTCCCTCGCCTTTGCATTCCATTCCAGATTTGAAGATTCTAGGCCTCCCTCTTCCGTCTCATTTTTCAAGACTAAAGCCCAGAGTCTCGATGGTCCCATCTAGACTCAGCATTGTGATTTCGTCCCACAAATCTCGGTGCCACCTCCCATGCCATTGAATTCTTATCCTGATGGACGGATTCACGGCCACCCTTTTCCATCTAATTTTTCTAGACTACTGTCCTTAGTCTAGATGGTCCCATCCACGGTTTGATCCATTAAGACAAATCTCGGTGCCGCCCATCTAGCCTTTGAATTCCGATCCTAATGGATGGATTGAAGGCCTCTTGTTTCCATCTCTTTTTTCTAGACCTCCACAAGGAGTCTAGATGGTCCCATTCGTGGTTCGATCCGTCATGACGAATCTCTGTGCCACCACCATGTCGCCATTGAATTTTGATACTGATGGACGGATTTACAGCCTCCATTTTCCATGTGATTTTACTTGACTACCGCCCGAAGTCTAGTTGGTCCCACACACGGTTTGATTCGTTACGACGAATCTCAGAGCCACCCCTCTCGCCTTTGAGTTTCGATCCAGATGGATAGATTCAAGGCCCCCCTTTTCAATCTCATTTTTCTAGACTACTGCCCAGAGTCTAGATGGACCCATCTATGGTTCGATCCTTCAGGACTAATCTCGGTACCACCTCCCATGCCTTTGAATTCCAATCCTGATGGACGGATTCATGGCCTTCCTTTTCGTTCTCATTTTTCTAGACTACCGTCCATAGTCTAGATGGTCCTATCCAAGGTTCGATCCGTCAGGACGAATCTCGATGCCACCAACGTTGCCTTTGAATTCCGATCCTGATGGACGAATTCAAGGCCTCCCTTTTCCATCTAGCTTTTTAGGACTACCACCTGGAGTGTTGATGGTCCCATCCTCTGTTCGATCCGTCAGGACGAATCTTGCTGCCACCACCCGCACCTTTGAATTTCGATCCTAATGGATGGATTCAAGGCTTTCATTTTCCATCCCAATTTTCTAGATTACTGTCCATAGTCTAGAAGGTCCCATCCGCGGTTCGATCCGTAAGGACGAATCTTGGTGCCACCCCCTTGCCTTTGAATTCCGTTCCTAATGGAAGGATTCTAGGCCTGCCAATTGCATCTCAATTTTCTAGATTACCGTCCATATTTACAAGGTCCCATCTATGGTTCTATCCGACAGGACGAATCTTGGTGCCACCCCACTCACCTTTGTGTTTTGATCCTGATGGATGGATTCAAGGCCCCCTATGCCAACTCATTTTCCTAGACTACCGCCTGGAGACTAGCTGGTCCCATCTGCGGTTCGATCCGTCAGGACAAATCACAGTGCCACTCCTCTAGGCATTGAATTCCGATCCTAATGAATAGATTCAAGGCCACCATTTTCCATCTCAATTTTCTAAACCACCGCCTGGAGTCTAGATGATTCCATCTACGGTTAGATCTGTTAGGATGAATCTCGGTTTCACTTCCCTTGCCTATATATTTTTATCCTGATGGACGGATTCAAGGCATCCCATTTCCATCTCATTTTTCAAGAATAGAGTCCATTGTCTAGATGATCCCATCAGCAGTTCGATCCAATAGGACGAATCTCGGTGCCACCTCTGTTGCCTTTGAATTCTAATCCTGATGGACGGATTCTAGGCCCCCCTTTTCCATCTCATTTTTCTAGACAACCGCCCAGAGTCGAGATGGTCCCATTTGCAGTTTGATCCGTCAGGACGAACCTCAATGCCACCTCCCATGCCATTGAATTCCAATCCAGAGGGTCAAATTCAAGGCCTTCCTTTTCCTTCTCATTTTTCTAGACTTCCACTCGGAGTTTAGATGGTCCTGTGTACGGTTCGATCCGTCAAGATGAATCTCGATGCCACCTACCTCGCCGTCGGATTCAAGGCCTTCCGTTTCCTTCTCAATTTTCTGGGCTCTATTGCCTTTGAATTTCGATCCAGATGAATAGATTCAAGGCCACCCTATTCCATCTCAATTTTCTAGACTACCGCCAGGAGTTTAGGTGGTCGCATTCGCGGTTTGGTCCGTCAAGATGAATCTCGATGCCGCCCCTCTCGCCTTTGAATTCAGATCCTAGGGGACGGATTCAAGGCCTCCATCGCCTTTGATTTCCGATCCTGATGGACAGATTCAAGGCCACCCTTTCGCATCTCACTTTTCTAGACAACCGCTTAGAGTCTAGGTGGCCCCATCCGCGGTTCGATCCGTTAGGACGAATCTCGGTGCCACCTCATTTTTCGAGACTACCACCCAGAGTGTAGATGGTCCCATTCGTGGTTCGGTCCATCAGAATGAATCTCGGTGCCACCTCCCAGACCTTTGAATTCAGATCCTAATGGATGGATTCAAGGCCTTCCTTTTCCATCCCATTTTTCTAGACTACCTTCCATAGTCTAGATGGTCCCATCCACTGTTCAATCTGTAAGGACGAATCTCAATGGCACCCACCTCGCCTTTGAATTCCTTTCTCGATGGACGGATTCAAGGCCTCCCTATTTGTAATGCCCCGAACTCGGGCACGCTACCAAACAATAGCATCACAAGCCTAATTACACAAATTACAGAACAAAAAGACTGTAACGAAGGCTCACCTCTAGGATCTCGATGCGCGGCTAGAAACTCTGATGCCTGCACCGGAAACTGGCTGCACGCGGTCCGCACCTGAAACACACACAGCACGCGTGAGTGTCATCTAAGTCACCCAGTACGCGCCCCCAAAACACACAACTACCAACAAGCACAATAAAACCAAAAGAAAACATTTTTCTTAATATGCAAAACTTGGTTTTATCCCATAAAAATCACTTTCTTTATAAAACAACACTTGGGACTCATTCCCATAAAACCCATTCTTTTCTTTACAAAATCATCACTTGGGACCTCCGTCCCAAGCCAGGCTTTTTCAAACGCCACAACTTTCCCATTTCTCAAAACATGTGGAAATTCACCAAAAACAACTTTCAAAATCCTTTTTTCGGAATTCGTTTTCATTTTCCAAAAACTAAACCATTCAAAACATCGGATTCTTCCCAAAACACATTTTCTGACTAGTTCCAGCCTAAAACACAAGGATCCACTGGGCTCAAAGCCAAACCACAAATACTGGCTGGCAACTGGTTAAAGCATCAATATTCATGATTCATCATCAGCTCAAGATTCTAGGACTATCACACAAGTCCAATCCTGACCACACACACAAATCTTTCATTAACATTTCCACTTTCATTAATATTGTTACCTTGATCAGGGGTAACCAGGCACACAAGCA
>JAMKQA010016290.1:0-11063 GCA_024699735.1 Posidonia australis
AATTAAAGTCAAAACCAAATAAAATCCATTTTTAAACCACTTTAATCCATTCAATTTCAAGGAAAACCTAAATTAAACTCAAAAAACCCTAAAGTCATTTAATTAAGTTAAAAAACCCTAATTCAAACTCAAGAATTTAATTAAAATCCAAAAAAGACTAATTAAATTAAAAACCATGTTTAAAATCTAAAAATTAAATTAAAACCCTAAAAAACTTTAATTAAAACCCAAAACCTTAATTTAAACTAAAAAGTCTAATTAAAATCCAAAAAACCTCAAAAATGATTAAAATCTTGAAAATCCTAATTTAAAACTAATTAATTAAGTCACAAAAACCTAAAATGATTAAAATCCAAAAAACCCTAAATCATTTAATTAATCCTAAAAGAAACTAACTTAAAATCTCATAATTGAATTCAAACCTCTAAAACCCTAATTTAAAAACAATTAAACTTCAAAATCACAAAATCAAAATTTAATTAAAATCACCAAAACAAAATCAAAAACTTAAAAAAAAATCAAGAACTTAAAACAAAACCAAAATACTAAAACAAAACCCTAAAAACCTAAAACCAAAATCAAAACAAAAAAAAAAACAAAAAACCAAAAGCCCAAAAACCAAGCCCAACCCAAACCACATTCGATTAAAAACTTAGGAAACGAGAAAATAAATGAATAGTGCCTTCCTCTTCCTTGCGCCATCACTCCTCCCACTCCATCCTTCCCACATTCTGGACAACTGCAATCACCACCCACGATCCCCTCGTGCCATCCATCCCCTTAAGAAGCTCAAGAAACCACCCATGAGGGGAGATCTGAAGACTAAACCGCAACAGAGAGGAGAAACCAGACGGAGAGATCACCAGAGACCGGAGAGGAGATCCTAAGAGATCACCCATTAGGACCCCAGACCACCCAATCATCTTGACCATATCCAGAGCTTCTCCCTCCATCACCTTGCATCCCCGGAGACCCTTTGGAACGCAGCCAAAGCACTTGCCGGAGACCACCGCCGTCGAGCATCGCTGGAGACAGCCAGGACGCCCCTCTAGGTAATCCTCCTCTTTTATTTTATTTTATTTTGAGTCATTGTCTTTAGTCCTGCCTGGCACATTCTAGGCCTCCACTCTAATTAAAATCCAAAAAACCTCTAAAATAATTAAAATCTTGAAAATCCTAATTTAAAACTAATTAATTAAGTCACAAAAACCTAAAATGATTAAAATCCGAAAAACCCTTAATCATTTAATTAATCCTAAAAAAAACTAACTTAAAATCTCATAATTAAATTCAAACCTCTAAAATCCTAATTTAAAAACAATTAAACTTCAAAATCACAAAATCAAAATTTAATTAAAATCACCAAAACAAAATCAAAAACTTAAAACAAAATCAAGAACTTAAAACAAAATCAAAATACTAAAACAAAAACCTAAAAACCTAAAACCAAAATCAAAACAAAAAAAAAACAAAAAACCAAAAGCCCAAAAACCAAGCCCAAACCAAACCACATTCGATTAAAAACTTAGGAAACGAGAAAATAAATGAATAGTGCCTTCCTCTTCCTTGCGCCATCACTCCCCCCACTCCCTCCTTCCCACATTCTGGACAACTGCAATCACCACCCACGATCCCCTCGTGCCATCCATCCCCTTAAGAAGCTCGAGAAACCACCCATGGGGGGAGATCTGAAGACTGAACCGCAACAAAGAGAAGAAACCAGACGGAGAGATCGCTTGAGACCAGAGAGGAGATCCTAAGAGAGCACCCATTAGGACCCCAGACCCAATCATCTTGACCATATCCAGAGCTTCTCCCTCCATCACCATGCATCCCCGGAGACCCTTTGGAACGCAGCTAGAGCACTTGCCGAAGACCGCCGCCGTCGAGCATTGCCAGAGACAGCCAGGACGGCCCTCCAGGTAATCCTCCTCTTTTATTTTATTTTATTTTGAGTTATTGTCTTTAGTCCTGCCTGGCACATTCTAGGCCTCCAGTCATGCCTTGCCGGAGTCCCCACCTCTCTATATCGCCCCCTCTCTGTCTCTAATGGTGGGTTCTCCACCACCGGCGACGTCTCATGCCCCCTGGTCCGGAGGAGGCCCCGAGGGCCTTCCCCCCTCTTCCTCCTCCTTCCTCCTTTCCTTCTTTGAGTCCCCTTCAATTGGGAAGGGACCCTCTGGCCTCTAGTGGTCAGAGCCACTGCCGCCATCGCTACTGCACCCATCGCCGGAGCTGAAGGTGGGCGCAGCGCCCCGCACCATTCCAGCCCCTCTCGCAACGTCCAAGAGCACCGCCGCAGGCTCCTAGAGCCTCCACATCCTTTCCTCGCGCTCCACCGCTGCTGCATCGCCACCTCCACACCGTCGAAAGCCGCCGCCGGAGACTAGGACGGGTGGCGCAACCAAGGCCGCCTCGATCATGCCCGCCGCCTCAGGAAGCATCTCTGCACCACCCTCAAGCCCCTCGGACCCTCCGCTCTCCGCTAGGACGCCCGCGGGACCGCTGCCGGCGAAGCTCGCCGTCGCCAGAGAAGAAAGGTCGTGGCTGACGTCGACCCGCCGTTCCAGCCGTCGAAGGTCTCATCGGCGTTGTTGGATCTTCCCCCTGTTGCCTCCGCAAGCTTCTCAGACACTCGGATTGACGTCGACCCGCCATTTTGATTATGTTTAAATTATTTTCATTTGAGTCCTTTTTTTTTACATTTGGGTCCTTTATTTTAATGTTTAAGTCCCTCGCATTTTAAATAACTCTTTAGTTTCTTTATTATTGTTGTAAATATTACATGCTTTACCTTGTTAGATTTTAATTTCATATTCAGTTCTGTATGTAAATGTTTTCTCACAATAAATGCCTGCATTCATGTTTTCCTTACAATTAAGTCCTAAGAATTTATTATTTGGCCCCCAAACTCTTCAAATTAAAATTGCATTGTCAATATTGCACTTTTTGCCCTGTTTAAATTTTAATTGCATTGCATTCCTATTCATGCATGTTTTTATCACATCTAGGTCCCTAGAACATGTTTTCCTTGCATTTAGGTCCTGAACATTTGCATTTAGCCCTTGAAACTTTTTAAAGCAAGTTTTCTCTATGAAATTTTCATTCTGAGTCCTAAAATATTTAAAAATCACACTAACTATTATTAAAATGGAATTTTCTTTACAGTTTGGTCCTGGTCTTTTGTATTAAGCCCCAAGAACTTTAAAAAATGAGTTTTTCATGTGTATTTTGCATCCTAGACCTCAGGAAATTTCATAATTGCACTGACCAACATAAATTCCCAATTTTTATCACATTTAGGTCGAGAAAGTTTGCATAAAAGTCCCTAGATTCACATCAAATCTTTCCTGAATATAAATTTTACATTTTGACCCTTAGAGTACTTTCAAATCCATTATTTAGGGTTTTTAATGTTTTCCTGCATATTTTGGGGCATTTTTCACTCATTGCATTTCATGTTTTGCATTTAATCATTGATTCCATTTAAAAATCATGTTTTCACTAAGATTTGATCTTTAGCCTTACATGTTGGTCACATTTGCACTTATGTGTGAATTTTGCACTTCACACCATGAATTTTCAGGAAATTATCCAAGTGCAACTTTTACATCCCTGTGCCACATTGACATTGGACACATCATTTGCATGTTAGAATAGGGGTCGTAAACATGTTTTTTTCATCCAGATTCTCACACCTTTTGTGAATTTTACATTTTGGCCCTTATGTTTGTCCTTTATTGTGTTTACATCATTTTGTTGATTTTCTCCCCCATGTTCCTTGCAAATAACATCTGCTAGACATTTGGCACACATTTTGACATAACTTAGGCCATGCATCATTCCCATGCAAATATTTATCACATCTGGCTAGGGAAATGACCAAATTGCCCCTATGCCTCCAATTCATGAGCATACATCTCAATTTTTGTACTAGTCTTGCATAGTCCATGTCTAGACCATCCTTTAGAGTTTTTACGCATTTAGGCATTTGTCCACGCATTTCATATCCGTTTTCCTCACATTTGTATCCCTATTTGGCGAGCCGGCATCCCATGCCTTTCCTTCATGGATTTCTTTCTTCACTTTGTCCTTAGAGTTTCTTAGCCATTATCCGATTTGTTTTGCTTTAATCCTACATTTCAGATTTTTTTTATTTGATTTGGATTTCATCGCCCGAGGACGTACATTAACAGGCCTAAGGGCCGACATTTGACCCCATCACGGATTATTTTTCCCCTTTTTGATTTTCACGACTTTTTCCATGATTCCGAGAACATGGGTTGACTCGACTTTTTATCCTTTTAACATCAACATGGTTTTCAGAGGCGTTCTTTACAAAAACATCGTCTTTTCATGTGATTTTTTGCGATTTTGTCAATTCATGTGGATTTCCCCGCAATTTTTGCACATCGTCTTTTACATCCATCCAGTCTTGTCTTGGCACTCACATCAACATGATTAGAACACAATCTAGGCATAGCAAACATTCATTCAGCCTCAAGCAAGCGAATTAGACTAGAAAGACCGAGTTTCTCGGTCGTACGGGGGTGCCTAACACCTTCCCCATGCGTAATAGGAAACCTTACCCATCCTCTGGTTAGTAGACATCTGGCCTTCACGTTTGCGTCACATTCATTCACTTTTAGTGATTCGTTTGTGGTTTTCCTTGTCTTTCCCTTAAAAGACCAAGTGGCGACTCCATTTCTCTCATTTTCATCCCATCTCGCGCCCTCGCCGTCTTGGCATGGCTGTGGCCTCCTCCCCCTCTAGCACGACCTTCGCACCGGATCGGCCCCCGGGCTGTGGGCACGGTCACACATGGTTTATGGAAGTTATGCCCTCAGCACCAAGGAAGCCTTCATTACCTGCTATAAGGAACTAGAATGTCCTCAACTCACTTGGTGCTACCTGGATCCCTGGGTTTATGGTGGCTCTCACTCAACCAATGGGCTTTAGGGGTAAAATGGGCTCCATGCCAAACTCCTAGGGCCCAATACCTACTTTTCTCGATAATTCATTTTTCTTTTACTCCCTCAAAGGCATGCTGACCAACCCTATCCCTGCTTGGAGGTAATAAACACCTAGGCTAAGGGGTGGCTGCTCTCTTTTTTCTTTTTGATGTAAAAGGGGTGGCTAGTCCCTTTGCAAGTAGGGGCTTGGTAGGTGTATGCTTCGACTCCTCTCCAAGTTATGTGATAGGGATAGAGTCGTCTTGCATGCCTCTCTCATTGGAGCCAACTTCTCTCTTCGACTTCTATCTTCTTATTTCTTTTGTGCTCCAAAGCTCACACTTATTCCCAACCTATCATTTTTTTCTCCCTCTGGAGGTATTGGCCCCTTAGGAATTTGTACATTTCGTCCACTTTCCCACGAATACTGGCTCCCTCACTCCTTAGGTCACACAGGTAGTAACGCGTGAGGAGGATCAAAACTCTTCTTAAGTAGGCTAGCTTCCAAATTTCCTCATCGGGCAATGGTTATGCCAATGTTCATATTATGATTAAAATACAAAAAGAAAGTACAATGCACATGGCATGATTTATGTGATGTTTGGATGCAATAAATAGGAAACATAAAGATGCATGGCCCACAATGGAATGTTTTGCAAGGCTCGGGAGTGGTCGACGATCACTAGTAGTACTTTTCAGTTAGAAGGCGATGATGGGCTCCCAGCTAACTGGAGATTAGCACACTCTCTTTCTGATTGAAGGACCATGATTGAAGTTTGGTCCCGGTGATTCTTGTTGCGGTGGTGAAACAAATGTTTTCTCCGCCTCTGATTCTGTCGTGCTCTGCTAAGTCCTCCGTGAGCACCTCCAATTGTTCTCGGGGCAAAATATCTGAATCTTCAACTGTGTCATCTATTAGGCTCTTTGTGTCTACCTTCTGCACAAGATCTTGTGCTGCTGCTGCCTGACGCACTGCCAACTATTCTGACTCTGCTAAGCACTGTACAACTCTGAAACTGCTTACAGGTCTGCTCTGACAATGAATGACCATTCTCTGGAAAAAAATTCTTCTGGATAAATCTAAACTGCTGGCGACTGTGTCATTAAACGGACGCTAGTTTAGATCTGAAACACTTGCACTGGTAAAGTTAGTTAAATTGCGGGAAATAATCATCATGAGGGACTTACCAAAGTGCGGCGATTTCTTCTGCTGGTATCGACACTCGTATCCCAATTCTTTGTGCTCTCTTTGTTCTTCAGCCTTGATTGGCTCGGCGGTTCCTTGGCTGTATCACCCAAGGGGCTCCTTTCTCGTACCCCCACTTGCGACACAAGTTCTCGACCATCAAATGGGGATCACTACGAATGGCCAAATGGCAGGAATGGAATTGACCGGCTCAAACTGGTTGACACGGTCCAAAACATTACCGGTTTAAGGCTCGAAGCAGACGAGGTTTGGAGCTAGAGCAGAAATTGCCTCAATGGGAGGACGAATCAAACTAATGACTCCCCGAAATCACCAAAGAGGGATAAATACAACTGACATGGGAAAGGGGAGAATACAATAAGATTGGTAGGACAAATAAAAGATCAGATAGAATCAACAGAAAAGATGGAATTGACTCCCGAGGGGCCTGCTGCTCTGGGGCTGAATGTTGGGGTAATGGCTAGCTAACTATGTTGGGTTGTGCTGGTGGTGCTTGTGTGGCTGCTGATATGGGCTCGAGGCCTGCTGCCTGCGCGCTTATCACAATGACCTTCTGGTCAATCAAGTGTAAGACAATTGTCCGTCGAGTGGCCTGCGACTCGATGGAAATTCTAGAACGCGCTCGCATTATACCAGGCAGGAAGCGGACTTGGTGGTGGGCGAACCTCAGGCAGCCTCAAAAGGGATGCGACTTTAGGAAACAACATGCCCAAGGGCTCCACTAATGGGGTATAATGGCGCCTATCACGGTGTTGCCGCCTTGGCTGCAGATGTGCCAATGGCGGGCGCATCACCATAGTTGGGGTAGGATAAACTGGAGTGGCAGTGGGAGTGATGTGTGGTGCATGAGGTGCTTCATGTGTGGGCGTGGGTGCATAAACTACTTGGTGCTGAGGGGGCTGATGGACATTCGCCGGTGCAGTAGGGGATCTAATGTAAGAAACTGTATCCTTGGAGGGATCTCGCCTCCTAGGTGGATTGGCATTATGGTTATTGTTGTTATTGCTGCTGCTAGCACCACTATGTGAGGAAGTGGCTTGCTTGGCGAATGTAGAGAGCGTTGGAAAATTGCCGCCGCGTAGTGAACTCTCAACACGAGCACCCGCCCGAAACAATGCAGAAAAAGTGGTAACTGGTTGTATGCTGAGCAGAGCCTCGACTGCGGGCTGTGCTCCTCGGATCACAATCTCAATAGACTCCTCATCGGAGGGCCTATCTTTGATCTACGAAGCCAAGGACCGCCAACGTCCAACATACTCCCCAAATGTTTCTTTGGGCCTCTGCTTGGTTTCGACTAAGTCCTCGCGCTTTGGGACTAGGTCAATGTTAAAGGAATACTGTTCAAGGAACGCCTGTGTAAGGTCGTCCCAAGTCTTGATGGTGCCCATGTCGAGGGAGGTGAACCACTTCAACACGGGCCCCGTAAGACTCTTCTGGATCAGGCGGATGAGCAATCTCTCGTCAGCTTGGAGCTGGGCGAGGACTCCGTAATAGGCTTTGATATGGGAAATCGGGCAGCCTCTACCATTGTATTTTTCGAACTTCAGGATTTGAAAGTTCGGTGGGAGAGTCGCCTCTGGAAAATAACAGAGGTCTCGGAATTGGTAGGATCGATGGTCCCCGCCTTGCACTTGTCGGAGTGTGCACTCCAAATCATTCACCCTCGCAAGGAGAGCGTCTGGAGCTACTGCAGTCGTAGATTGTGTAATTGAGGCGGGTGTCGCGTACACTGTATGGGTCGCCCCTAAGGGCTCCTCCGGATCCGCCATTCCGCCATCTGGTGCTACGGCAGGATGGCCAATGTACCCATGCATGGGTGCTGTGTGCTGTGGGATAAAGGATGAGGCTTGTGTCTGATACATGGGTGAGGATAAGGCAGGGGGTGGTGCTACAGTTGGTGCAGAATGCGGGAGCAAGAGCTGTTGGATCGGAACGACCTCGGGTACAATGCTCACAACGTGTCCGCCCGTCAGCCGGGATGGCTGACCACCAGATAGTAGAGATGCATGCTGTGGTGGGTGCTGTGGCAGTGTTGCAAATGGCAATGTCGACACTCCTAGCCCTGGGGAAACGAGGGATGGCGACGGTTGTGGGGGTGGTGCAGTGGGTGCAATCTGTGGTCCTAGAGTCGGTTGCAAAGGCAACTCGGGAGTCGGAAAGGACAAACCTGAAAAAGGCTGGAGTGCTAGTGCCAATCCCTGCAACTGTTGGGCGAGGGCCGACATTTGTTGCAGTTGTGCAGAAATAGGATCATCACCGGTGGCTCCGGCGGGCGGAGGCAAAGCAGGAGAAGAAACAGGAAGCTGAGATCCCAATTGTCCAAACTGGGGGGGAGGATAGTACAAAGACAACCGTAGTCAGAGGAGGGCTGGTAAACACATAGCCCTGAGGAGGAACAACAAAAGAACCCTGGGGAAGGGTCACAGGAACAGACTCAACTACTGATGCCCCAAAAGCAGTAGAAGGCCAAGCTTGTGGCCCCGAAGGCGGGGTAGCCACGGGGATATGATACTGGGATGGCGGAGGTCCTCTGGACGCTAAGGCAAAAGCGGAGGCAACCGTGACAATAGGGGCAGAAACAAAATAAGGGTACACCGAAACAAGGATCTCCTCCTAAACAGCAGAGGAAAGGGGCTCGCTGGCATGCTGGGCCATAGCAGATCACGAGCGGGTACGGATCGGATTGCGGCTGGGAATAAGAGGATGAACCCTAGGACGAGCTATCGTCAAAAGTGACGGATAACTTGGGGGACGTGGTCGAAATCGGGTCGCACCGGGTGTCAACGAAAGGAAAACCTCGAGCTCTAACTAAGGAACTCGCACACTGACAAGTATTCTATGCACAAAAACAAACAAGTTAGAAAAGATGCAGTGCTTATGGTGGTATGAGATGCAAATGCATGAATGCTTCTAGCATGCGCTCTCTCACAATCTAGGGGTGTCCTACCAAGCCATCTACTCCGAGTTCACACAGGGGTAAAATGGTCTCCGACTCAAAGTTAGAAAGATGAAGGTCCTCATTCTAAATCCCAGCCAAAGCTTAGGCAGTGAACGGGTGGTGCGTTTGGGGCCTTGTCCTCTACCAAAGCAGTAGGCTGTACCCTCTACTAATATTGATACGACCCCTGAAGGGGGGACATATCGGTATTTCATCCCACGCCAAAGCCATAGAATGAGAAAATCGAGAAATATCCTTCGCAAACTATATAGGTGGACTCAAGAGATGAGAAGATGCATGCCTTATATGATGAATGCAAAGTATGCTTTAAGTCTTTTACTTGAAAATTTATTAAACCATGGGGGTAAGTTCACAATTTGTCACTAGATTGTGTCCTATTTATTAATTTTGGTTTTTATGCTTTTATTAACCAAAAGGGGAAGAGCAAACATGTCTCTAATCTCCTAGACATGGCATATACAAGAAGGGAAGAAAAGATGCAAAGGAAACATCAATCAACATACAAAAGACATGTGTATATTATGTGCAGAAAGTGGTGGCATAGCAAATGTATAAAATGAAAACACTCATTAGATAAATGGTATGCACAAAAAATAAAGGAGATATCACTCAATATTACAAAGAAACAACCAAAGCAATGCAAAGGAAACAAGTAAACAAGGAGGAAAGCCAAAGTAAACGAAAAACCCAAAACAAAAGCCAGGATCTGGCTATCCCCAGCGGAGTCGCCAGTTCCAATAACCATGCCGGCGACAGCCTCGTGCTTGGCGCGAAAGGCCAAATGCGCGAGGATCGGCAAAGTCACGGTAAAATAATAAAAATAATAGTAAAAAATGCAGGAGTCACCACCTAGTCTATTTTAAAACGGAAGACGAGGAAAACCACTTAAAAACATTCAAATCATGCGATAAAACCAATGGAAAAGGTCTACATGAATCAAAAATGGACAAGGATCCCTGTTACGCACGAGGAAGGTATTAGACACCCTTGTGTGCTCGAAAATCGGTCTTTCAATGGGTTTCTCATTTACTTGTATGGAATGTCGGCTTTTCAGCCTTTTCTGTACGCCCGAGGGCGATATGCAATGCAATGCTATATACGAGTGGTGCCCTATGCTAAACATGGGTGCATGGGTTGTAGGGTGTGTCCTAATGCTCAAAAAGGTCACCCGTGCGATGAGTCAAGCACCAGTACAAGGATGTTGCACAGATATGATCAAAGATCTAAAAATACCGAGTGACTTTCATCCTCGCTTTACTACATGCAAAACATGAGCTATCATGCATGAAAATGGTTGAAAACAGAGTGGAATCATCCTGATATGCCCAGGAAGACATCTAGAGAAAACCAAAGGCAAATCCAAACAGGAAATATGCTAAATGCCATGCCAAAAGCTACTGCGTGCGACAGAACACAGGCAGGTGCGCCTGTGTGGTGCACCAGACTGGTGCTCTAGTCTGGTGCGCCACCTATGTGCTCTACTGATGCCAAGAAAGTGTGCCAGAGAAAATCATGGATCCGACAGTAAACCAGAATGCCATGCAATATAAAAATCTTGTAAACTTGCAGACTCATCAGGAAAAAAAACAACATGAGTATCTATCGAAATCTAAGCGTGAAAACATAATATGGGTCTTGTACACAAGGACTGTATGCCTCACACAAGACCACACCATCCTTATGCTAAGTAAAAACAACAAGATCCAACCATGCTATCCAGATCTGGATCATGGACTGTTGCATGAGAACCTCCCAAACAGGAGTTCATGGGGCAATCAGTTCACCAGATTTCAACAACAGGCTGAACATGCGAGATGCAAAAATTCTTAAAAATAGTGCTATCCAAGACTGAGATCATGCATGCAAAGTCATGACATATCAGAGAATATACATCATAAAAATCAAAGGCAAAAACATCCAGAAAAGCATGCAGATCATGATGTAA